>CM033800.1:21104310-21269299 GCA_019656835.1 Rhododendron ovatum
ATCTGATCCTTCTCGCTCGGGCGATCGGGCATGAGAGCGGCCTTGGCTCTCCATCGCTGGATAAAGTCCGCAAAGGACTCCTTTGCAGTCATCTTGGTGGATTCCAATTCCCGAGTGGTCATTTTGAGCTGGGCATTGTAGCTATACTGAGCATTGAAAGCCGTGCCGATGTCCTCCCATGTCCGTCTCTTGGAGATGTCGAGTGATAGGAACCACTGGAAGGCGGGACCGGCAAGAGTTTGTGGAAACAGCTGAGCCATGGCATCCTCCCCAACACCATGCAGTTTCATTGCACCATGATAGGCCAACAAGTGAGTTTTCGGATCTCCGGTACCGTCAAACTTTGCTAAGTCAGGCATTTTGAACCGATCGGGGAGCCTGGCGTTCGGGAACGGGCAGAGGCGGTCCATGTCTAGTACTCCCGACCCTTTTCTCTCGGATTTAGCAACAACTTCCTCCAATTTGGCCATTTTGGCGACCAAAGTTGCCATTTCTGGGCTTGGAGCGGGATTCTCCATTAGCGGTTCCTCTTCGAAACCAGCTCCTCGTTCGTGCCTTCCATCGCCTTCCCCTCCTGCTACAATGGGAAGTCGCTCTTCGATGAGGGTTCAAAGATTAGCCACAGAGGCGTCGGCCTGGTCGGCCCTTTGCTGCATGATGGCCAGGTTGTCCTGCAAATCGGCCAACAGGGTAGCGAGATTCGGAGGTGGGACATCCGCCATGGCTAGTACTTCTGTTTTAACAAGCTTTGGA
Organism: Rhododendron ovatum; assembly: GCA_019656835.1. Taxonomy (NCBI): domain Eukaryota; kingdom Viridiplantae; phylum Streptophyta; class Magnoliopsida; order Ericales; family Ericaceae; genus Rhododendron; species Rhododendron ovatum. The sequence goes on from CM033800.1 coordinate 21,105,064, forward strand.
GATGCTGGTGGAGACGGAGGAGACTCGTGCAGAGTAGTCGGCGGCGAATCCTCCCGTGACATAGTGCAGGCCAGAGCTTCCGTTGCGGTCGACCGAGAGACAAAGCCCAAATCAAACCCTCAAATGGACTCGACGGACGGCCCCAAGTAGGTTTGGCTCTTGATTGCGGAATTCTGCTTTGATACCGGCATGACTAGACAGCAAAGTACACTAGCTCAATGATAGCCTGCAGTCATTTCATTTGAAAGAATCGACAAGAACGGGAAATGATCATGCCAATGTCGTCGGTGTCCTCCTAGACTCTAGAACTAAAGGGAGTCTGCCTTACGGCGCTCGGACAATTGCCATAGAATCCTCAGATTTTCTTTTCGACGGTGTATCCTTGATTGAATCAAATGTTACTAAGGGACGCCAAAACAGCCTAAGCCTTTGACTCTCGCACTCCTCGAAGTTTCAAAGTTTGATTTCGGAACAACTCGGTGTAGATGGCGTGATACTGTAACCGGAGTGGCGTAAGCAGCACTGTGCCGGAGCCTGAGCGGTGTAAGTGATTGGCACTTTTAACCTGGGTGGTGTAAGCATCACAACATTCTCTCCGTTGTTCCTAGCTTTTCGGTTTGAAACCTTGATCGAGCGCTGGATAAAGACTTAGAAAGCATTGATTTCCCAAAATCTCATTGATTAAGGACTTTGCAATTTTTGGTAACGTGCAACATCGAGATGCACGACTCGTCATCGGTCCAAGGCATTGCCGAACGGGCGCGAGACAGACTCGACGAAAGACCACCTAAAAGCCGCCCTAACATGCTCCTACGCAAAAAAACGGTCATGGATGTATGTATAAGCATGCGATATGGAAAGCGGTAACACATAGACAGTATATGGGGTTAGAAACAAGTAATCCTATCCTGCGGGTCCCTGTCTTAGGTTGAAAGGTTCTAGTGCCTTGTAAGCGCTGTAGAGGCCTGTTTTGGCTAAAGGGGTTCCTCTGACTAGAGCCGCGATATACCTCCCACTGCGATGCGTGGAGCAAAGCAATGGTCGAACGGTAGTACGACTCATCATCGTCCAAGGTTGTTGGGCGTTCGAGGACCCCAGGCTCCAATAAATTGTGCCGGTTACCCAAAACACCTCAACGGGGCTGACCAACCATCGAATACGAACGGAGAATTGCCGAAAAATGATTCGACGAGAGAGAAATGCAATAGTTTTGAAAAAATGCCCTTTGAAGCTTGGCTCACTTTTGTTAACTAATACTTTGGAGAAAACTACACCAGTGAACAAAAGTAAAAGCCCCAGTTCGGATTGGTTGGATGCTGAGATCCTGTTACGTTACCATTCCGTTCTTCAGCAGCGCGAAGCGTACTGTTTTGACAAGCTTTTAAAATTTGTTCAATCATGCATTAATCGCCAAATATCAACTAACGCAATGAGTCCCCAACGGAGTCGCCACTGTGGGCACGCGCCCCGAAAATCACTCGATTTTGGGTTCCCTTTTAAAGACTGGGCGCGGCCCTCTTGTGAAAATGCGTGGCGAAGCGCCTCGATTTAGAGTCGCCACTCGGGTTTTAGCGGTGAAGTACCCAAGGAACCGAACTCGAAAACATTTTTGCCACGTTTGTTTGATTTTGAAAAGGCGTGAACCGGTCCGTCATCACCTTCGATATCTGAGGTTCGGGAGCCAGGTTACGGGAGGGGAAGGGTTTTATGGCACCCCCTCTCGCCCAATCTGGAGATCGGTCTCTACTCGGGCATTTTATAAAAACATTTGCATTTTTCTCTCATTTTATCATTTTTTTAGCCAGTTAGGGCGTGGGAACATTTAATGGGGATGTAAGCGGTAACAACTTGCAGTTTATGTGACAAAATATTTATGAATGATTTGATTACAATGCTAAATATAGATTGAGAACAAGCACTGAGCAACCCGAACAAACTGCTGTACGCTGTCACGAAGCGACGTGAGCAGATTCTCCCAACATGCACTGGTCGAGCCACTGCATGTTGATCAGACCTGCGCACGCCTCTCACAAACTGGCGTACTTCACTTGTTTGGTTTCTCAGTCCTTGTTTGCAACCCTCTGGGCTCTCAAGAAGGACCAGCGCACACCCAAGACAAACCACGCAGTCAATGTATTTCAGATCATATAATTACAGGCAAACGAAACGGCTTTAAGCCATGAAAGAAAGCAGAATACCCAAAAATAGTGTGGGGACGATGAAATAGGCCGTGATCAACTAAGATACAAGGGCTAGCCACTGAACCCTGAGACATACTGCCGTACGCCAGTCATAGACAGCCGTACGCCACTTTGCCCTTGATTCCTGTGTTTGGCTTTGCATCATCTGGGCTCTGGAACATGACCAGAAGGATCCCAGAGGCCTTTCTATAACAGACATGAACAAATATGAAATGCTACCACTAAACAATTCTAAATACAGAAAGCAGTAAGCTGGTTATTAGCATGCGAAGGTGATTGACAAGAATGAAACTAAGTAAAAGGGACGATCCATGGTCCCCACGCCAGTATTGCGCGTACTACCATAACTGGCGTACGACATGATCGTACTGGCGTGCGCCATGTAACATCTCGCACGATTGTCATATTTTACCAGTTCAAGACCAAGACTAGTATTGTTTACTAGCCTGGACCCTGCTGGTCCCCCTCAGTAGCTGAAAATAGGAAAGAACGTAAAGGTGGTATACCTTTTGTATTGAAGTTTGGGAGGTTGGAGATAAAGGCTGAGATGATGGCTGAATGGCAGTAGAGTGTATGGAAGTGGACTGTTCTCCTTTCTCTCTCAATGGAAGAAGAGAGATAGAGAGCTTTAGGAAAAGTGAGGAAGAGAGATTACACCTCTTTATGTGGCTAACCCCTTGCAAATGAATGCAAGGGGGGTATTTATAGAGGGGAGAGGGACTGAGATCAGTTGAGGCAAGGCCTTGTTTGGCCGGCCTTAGGGGCAAATGAAGCCTTCCATGCATTAAATGCATGGGACTAGTTGATTGGGGGTGTAGGAGAGAGAGGGAACGTCTCTGCCGAGAGTAATCATCAGGGACACTGTGGCCGACGTCAGGGTGGCACAAAAGTCCCGCCCAAGTGGCTGAATAAAGTTGATTTGACTGGGTTTAACTGGCGTGCGCCACTATTAACTGGCGTGCGCCAATAAAAGCTGGGCCACTGGTCGATGACTGACACATGGCAGCTCACTGGCGTATGTCACCAATACACTGGCGTATGCCAGTTGGGTTTTGCTGGGGCCGTTTGGCTCTGGTTTGAAGGGTTTGAAATGGGTTTGAAAGGGGTTTGGGACGCTCAAGGCTCAAACACACCTTTGTCCTCGAACTGTTTTCGACTATAATCATCACTGGGGAAATAAAAGATCGACAAATAATGTTATCTGGATAGTCCAGAATGGAGTGTCTACATGTATACATATATATATGTGCATAAGTGTACTAGCAAGAGAGAGAGAGAGAGAGAGAGAGAGGCCGTGGGAGAGAGAGAGGGAGGCCCGGTTGGAGAGGGAGAGAGAGAGAGAGTGATGTGTGATGTGTTGTGTAGTTGTACAAGCTACCTAAATAGGCCTAAGTCTATTTTGCCTAATGCCAACCCATTCTAGTCTATTCCTAGCTTCCAAAGTACACCCTAGCCTTGCCTAGCTAGGTTATAATTACCTAGATTCACCTAGAAAGGCTAAAGATCTTATTTGATTTCATAGCCTTACACCTAAGATTTGGCCTAAGATTGGAGAGAAGGCTGTGACTTGATTGAAAGGTTTGATTTGATAACTTAAAGGAGCAAATCCATGGAGGATTTGGAGAGAGAGAGGCCGGCCATGAGAGGAGAAGGAGAGCCCAAGATTTTGGCTATAAATAGCACCCCATGTTTCTCATTCAACTCACACCTTCACCTAGCAACTTCTCTCTCTAGAAATCCTAGTGTTCTAGTTTGTTCTTACTTTGTTCTTGAGTGCTCTTGAGTTCTTCAAGAAACTCAACCTAAGCCGCCACTAAAACGCCACTCAACCACCCTTCAATCCATAAAGTAGAGTAGTGTTAGTCAAGAAGAAGTTTCGAGAGAAACCATTCTCTTTCGAAGCTCCCGAAGGCATACCATAGGAGGTTACTCCGTCCGACCACCGACTAACCTTCCGTAGCCGACTACCGCCAAGAAGTAAGGTAGGATCTTCTTATCTTCCATCCCAAGTAGAAAGTAGGTTATCTTTATTTACATTCCATCTCAAGTATGTTGTTTTGATCTCCAAGAAAGAACGGTTTTTCGAAAGTTAAAACTTTACTATTTGCATCGAAGTATTTGTATTTTGATATTTCACGGAGTTGAGGTTGTATACATGAATTGTTTGTTTTGCTTGTGAAATAATATAGAGTTGGATGATCTTGTTAGAATGATTCCTGCTTTTGTCCTACCGCGGAGTCTTCGCATGGGATCGAGACACAAGAACTGAGATAGTAGAAACATGGCACCTAGGGTGTGGTTAATGAAAGGAAATGTATTCCGATGAAGGATATAATTTTGAAACTACATTATGACCGGTTTTGGTGCATAATTTGAGTTGTGTGTGTGTGCGCCAATGGGAACCCGGCACGGCGGAACCATTGTGAGGATACTCGGGAGACCGGCGAGGCGGAACCGAGGTTGGGTGTGTGGCTTGGTTATTTGCGGTACGGAGCCAATGCAATTGTGTGCCAATGGGAACCCGGTGCGGCGAAACCATTGTGAGGATACTCGAGAACCCGGAACGGCGGAACCGAGGTTGGGTGAGTTAAACAAATGATTTTGAAAGGTTGATTTGTATGTGAAAATATTGACACGGTCTACGATGAGTCACGTAGGAGAAACACGAAAATCTTGGACACCAACGATAGATGATTAACGAATGTGGATGTGTGATTGTTAGTGTTGTTGTAAATGATTTACTGTTGTAAGGTTGGTGGGTAAGGATTTCCTATTGAGCGTTGTAGCTCACGGTGTTACGTTTGGTGACCCTGACATATTATATCGGTGGCGATGCTAGTATAATGTGTCAGACTTTATAGATGATCAAGGTGAGCAGTACACCCTGGAGGCCTTTGGAGCTGAAGAGCTGGCTCAGATGAAGGAGCAAGCGGAGCTGTAGTTAGAAGCCCTAGTTCCTCCCTTGTTGAATAAATGTACCATTTGATGTATTTATGATGTAATAATGAGCCAGACTCTCTTTATTATGTAATAAATGCCTCCTTAATATACCCCAAATTCGGGGCGTTACAGAATCGATGTTGCTTGGCTCTACGATGGATAAAATCTTAAGTACTATATCAAAAAAATGTTTGTTGTCTTGATTCAATATTGCTCTCACTACAAGAGTTGGTCAATTTTATAAATCTTAATACTCGCGTGTTGCTTCGGTTGGAAATGAAATCATCATGTTTGCTTGATTACATTGAAATAAACAAGTGGTTCCTACATCCTGTTAGTGTATGAAGATAACGAGAAAAATACATGACGGTTAGTAGGTATTTTGACTTCTAGTCCAGCGAAGAAAAGTAGCGAAACACATGACAGTTAGTAGGTGTTTAGACTACTAGTCATGTGAAAAAGAGTATAGTGATTCTTAGTAGATGTAAAGACTACTGATCACTAAGTGATAACAACTCTGAAAGTGTGTATTTGAGAAAAAGAAATTAAAAAAATAGTGGTTTTAGTCAGTTTCATACGGACTAAAGTGAACGTAATAGATCAAAACGTGCATGTTATCTCGAATTGATGTTGCTTGGGTCTACTATGGATAAAATCTTAAGTACTAGAACAAAAAAATATTCATTCTCTAGAATCAATGTTGCTCTCACTACAAGAATTGGTCAACTTTATAAATCTAGATACCCGCGTGTTGCTTCGATTGGAAATGAAATCATCATGTTTGCTTGATAAGACGGAAATAAACAGGTGCCCGGTTCTTGCATCCTTTTAGTGTATAACTGCTGAGCATGAGAAAAATAAATGATTGTTAGTAGGTTATTAGACTACTAGTCATGTGAAAAAAAGATGGTGAAACACATGTCGGTTAGTAGGTTTTTAGACTACTAGTCTTGTGAAGAATAGATGGTGAAACACATCACTGTTAGTAGGTGTTTAGACTATTAGTAATGTGAAAAGAGAATTGTGATTCCTAATAGATGTAAAGACTACTAATCACTAAGTGATACTACCTCCGTCCCAATTTACTTGTCCTAGTTCTATTCTAATCGGATAAAAAAATTAGTTATATCTTTAAATTAGTTATGAATTTTATATTCAATATCGATCTTGTTTGATAGATCTCGATTTGTTCCATAATACAATGTTTTCAAAATCATCCAAAACATTATAAATTACAAGATATAATCAATTGAAAAGTGGCACGAACTCCCAAAAGTGACAATTAAATTGGGATGGAGGGAGTAAGAACTCAGAAAGTGAGCATTTGAGATAACGAAATCGAAAAAATAGTGGTTTCAGTCGGTTTCATACTGATTAAATTGTACGTAATAGATCGAAACGTTCTTGTTGTCTCGAATCGATGTTGCCTGTGTCTACTGTGGATCAAATCTTACGCACTAGATCCAATAAATATATGTTGCCTTGAATCAATGTCGCTCCCAATACAAGACTTGGTCAATTTTATAAATCTAGATACTTGCGTGTTGCTTTGGTTGGAAATGAAATTATCATGCTTGCTTGATAAGACTGAAATAAACAAGTGGTTCCTACATCTTGTTAGTGTATGAAGAGCACTAGAAAAATACATGACAGTTAGTATGTATTTAGACTACTAGTCAGGCGAAGAAAAATAGCGAAACACATGACGGTCAGTAGGTTTTAGACTATTAGTCATGTCAAGAAAAAATGGTAGGACACATGACAGTTAGTAGCTGTTTAGACTTCTAGTCACATGAAAAAGAGAATAGTGATTCCAAGTAGATGTAAAGATTATTGATCACTAAGTGATAAGAACTCTGAAAGTGTTCATTTGAGATAACGAAATTGAAAAAGTAATGGTTTCAGTCGGTTTCATACGGATTAAATTGTATGTAAAAGATCAAAACGTGTTTGTTGTCTCAAATCGATGTTACTTGTGTCTACTATGGATCACATATTACGTGCTAGATCCAATAAATATTTGTTGCCTCGAATCAATGTCGCTCTCAATATAAGTGTTGGTCAATTTTATAAATCTAGATACTCACGTGTTGCTTCGGTTGGAAATAAGATCATCATGTTCGCTTAATATGACTGAAATAAAGAAGTGGTTCCTACATCTTGTTAGTGTATGAAGACCATGAGAAGATACATAATGGTTAATATGTATTTAGACTACTAGTCATGAGAAGAAAAATACTGAAACACATGACAGTTAGTTGGTTTTAGACTACTAATCAGTAATCACATCAAGAAAAGATGGTGGAACTCATGACGGTTAGTAGGTGTTTAGAATACTAGTCATACGAAAAAGAGAATAGTGATTCTTAGTAGTAGTAAAGACTACTAATCACTAAGTGATAAAACTCTAAAAGTGTGCGTTTGAGATAACGAAATAAAAATAATAATGGTTTCAGTCAGTTTCCTATGGATTAAAGTGAACGTAATAGATTGAAATGTGCTAGTTGTCCCGAATCGAGGTTGAGTGGGTCTACTATGGATAAAATCTTAAGTACTAAATCCAAAAAATATTTGTTGTCTCGATTCAATGTTGGTCTCACTGCAAGAGTTTGTTAATTTTATAAATCTAGATACTCGCGTGTTGCTTCGCTTGAAATGAAATCATCATGTTTGATTCTTAAATGGAAATAAACAAGTGGTTCCTGTATCCTATTAGTGTTTGAAGACCACAACAAAAATACATGATAGTTAGTAGGTATTTATACTACTAGTCAAGTGAAGAAAAAATAATGAAACACCTGATGGTTAATACGTTTTTAGACTACTATTCATGTCAAGAAAATATGGTGGAACACAAGACGGTTAGTGGGTATTTTAGACTACCAGTCATGCGAAAAAGAGAATAGTGATTCTTTGTAAATGTAAAGACCACTAATCAGTAAGTGATAAGAACTCTGAAAGTGTGCATTTGAGATCACAAAATCGAAAAAATATTGGTTTCAGTTGGTTTCATAAGGATTGGAGTGAAAGTTATAGATCAAAATGTGTTTGTTGTCTCGAATCGATGTTGCTTGGGTCTGCTATGGATAAAATCTTTAGTACTAGATCTACAAAAATATTTGCTATCGTGAATCAATGTTGGTCTCACCACAAGAGTTGGTCAATTTTAAAAATCTAGATACTTGCGTGTTGCTTCGGTTGGAAAATGAAATCATGTTTGCTTGATAAGACATAAATAAACAACTAGTTCCTGCATCCTAATAGTGTATGACTGCTAACGATGAGGAAAACACATGACGGTTTGTAGGTTATTAGACTACTAGTCATGTGAAGTAAAGATGGTGAAACACATGACGGTTAGTAGATTTTTAGACTATAAGTATTGTGAAGAAAAGATGGTGAAACACATGACAGTTTGTTTGTGTTTAGACTAATAGTCATTTGAAAAGAGATTAGCGATTCCTTTTAGATGTAAAAACTATTGATCACTAAGTGATAAAAACTCTGTAAGTGTGCATTTGAGATGACAAAATCGAAAAAATATTGGTTTTAGTTGGTTTCTTACGGATTAAAGTGTATTAATAGATTGAAACATGCTTGTTGCCTCGAATCGGTGTTGACTGTGTCTACTACGGATCAAATATTACATACTAGATCCAATAAATATTTGTTGTTTCTAATCAATGTTGCTCTCACTACAAGAGTTGGTCAATTATATAAATCTAGATACTCGCTTGTTGGTTCAATTGGAAATGAAATCATCATGTTTGCTTGATAAGGCGAAAATAAACAAGTGGTTCCTACATTCTGTTACTATCTTAAGACCACAAGAAAAATACACGAAGGTTAGTAGGTATTGAGACTACTAGGCTTAACCCCCTTTGGGTTAAAGACTGACTTAAAAACTATTCTCAAATACTAAAGCAGCCACTGTACTGGGCATACCATGCCGCACGGCATTCTGACGCATCACACGGCATAGTATACTCAGACGTGCGGTCTTTTGTTAATTACTGTTTATTTGTTTAAGCTGTCTGGATCATGGCTATTCTTCATCAGGATTGCTTGTGTTGTTGAGATACTGTCACGAGTACTTTCAGAACAAGACCATATCTACAAGCCATGTTTTGTTTCTGAAAAAGGGCTTTCTTGATCACCTCGAGTGATCGAATGCACCGAAAGTTGTTTTATCTCCATGGCTTGAAGAAATGGTGATGTTCCCAGGATGGGTTAGTAGTTGTGAATATTTTGATATTTTTGAGGAATGTCGTACGGGATGTACAATACACCAGGCGTTGTTCTGGGTACTGATGACAGTCTGATGGCAGAGCAGGTAAACCGCACGGTATATCATAAGGCCGTGCGCGGCATTATGGTAAGCCATGCAGTAATGGTTCTGATCTCGACAGTTTAATGATTGGTTATTTTTATTTCACAACATCATAATCTTATCATTTCTGCACAGACAACACCACGTGCACGTTAACGTGATACATCTTCCCATGTCCCTTCCCCCCTTACTTGTTTATTAAAGTGTTCCATTTTTTAAAAGATGTACGAAATTTTCCCCCTTTAAAAAAAATGTTTAGTAGAGACCGGTTTTGCCGGGTGAGCAGGGTGCTTTTTCAACAAAACCTTCCCCGTTAGTAACGTGGCTCCTGAATCCAAAATCTCAACATTTTCGCTAGACCAAAAGCCTTTCTTTTCAAAATAAACTCTCGGTTTCTCGGATCATCCACCTCAAAAATCCGGGTGGCGACTCTTCGAGTGCGCCAGGCGAGGTAGCCCACATCCTTCTTGGATAAACTCCTTAAGGTATCCTTGAGCCACTAGATCATCAAGATGCCTTTTAAACATCTCACAATCCTCTGTCATGTGACCCCAATCTTTATGATAGCTACAGTGCTGACTCGTAGCTCGCTTAGCGTCTTTGTCTCTTTCCAATCTTGAGGGCCACTTGAAGTAGGGGCGATTCTTTATTCGATAAAGAATTTTGTAGATTGGTTCTTTCCAAACTGTGGTTACTGAAAAGAATGATTTGGGGTCTGGAGCTTGCCTCTCCTTGTATGGCTCCTTCTTAGTCTACCCATAATCCTTTCTTTCCATGTAGGTCTTGTGTTCCGATTTGTCCAACTTCTTTGTGGGCCCCTTTGCTTGTTCGGCTACAACTTTGCCATCCTCCCAGAGTATGTCATCCTTCATTCTAGCATGTTGCTCGATCCGCTCCATCAATTTTGCCAGCGTACCCACTGGACTCGTGTTCAATGATCGGCGCAATTCTCCCCGAATTGGCAACCCGATTTTGAACGTAGCTATTGCATATTCCTTGTTGCAACTTTCAATCTCATTGAAAGTTTCCTAGTTCTTCTTTGCATAATCCCTAATTGGCTCATTATCTCTTTGCTTCATTGCAGAGAGGCTCTCAAAGATTTTTGGTGCCCTTCTGCTTGTCAAAAATCGAGCAGTGAATTCCTCAGCCAACTGCCTCCATCCTCATATGGAGTGCAGAGCCAGCTTATGGAACCACGACAATGCCACCTTTCCCAAGCTCGATGGGAACATCTTGCACATAATGGCATCGTCCCTGTCCTACATGAAAATAGCTTGCTGGTAGTGTTGTACGTGAGCCATGGGATCCGCACTTTTCTCGTAAAGGATGAATGTGCCGTGCTTCACCCAGCTTGGCGGCCTTGCTTCTTGCAGCTTTCTTGCAAAGGGGGAGGCTGCTATGTTGCTGATGGCCTTTTGTGCTGCTTCTCATGTAGTCATGGTTCCGTCCTCATGTTCCTTTGTCTTGTGAGCCCCATTTTTTTCCCATTGGAATCAGGTCTCTCATTTATGTCCCTATGGTGCTTCCTGGCCCATCCTTCCTCAGGGGTGGGGCTCCTGCTCATGTTTCTTCTTTTTCTGGAAGAAGCCCTTCACCACTCTGGTTTTCGGCTTTGGCTTCTGCTCCTCCATTTCCGTGGAGAGGCTCTTTCCCGCCCTGGAGTACGACTTCTGTTCTTACCCCTTCTTCTTCGTGAAGAAGCTTTCTTGTGTTCTATCAGGGCTCATCTGTCTTCCCTAGAATGTCTTTGTGAAAGTCCAGAGTCTTTTGGATGTTCTCAGATCCGTTCTAACTCTCGAATCTCGTATTCTTGTTTTTTGATCAAATGAGCGAATTCGTCTATTTCCTCCCTCTTTTTATCGAGGATGCCTTCACTATTGTGCATGCTTTTCGAGTGTGCGACCGACTCTCCTTCACGGCGAGATTTACTCCTCCATGTGGATCCTATGGCCATCCTTCCTTCCCTATTCATGGAACTATCAAGGACGGTCAGGGGGTTACTTTTGCCCACTGTCTTCTTGCCATGTCTTGCTTCGAGCTTTCTCGGAGCACCTAGTGGGGACTTGTCTCTTCCCCCACCTAACAAGTCGTTTGGATCGCGCAGGGTCTTTGGATCTTCTTACATCATGGTCGTTTTTCAAAGAGAACTCTTTCATTTCCCACAGACAGTGCCAATTATAAATGAACAAAATCAAACAGTGCTTGCAAGAGCAAGATGAATGTAACAGCTACTCTTGCCTCCAAACTAGAAACCTAGACCGTCGCTGGAACCCCGAATCTGCAAAACAAACAGAGCATGAGCGCACCTTTGCCTCTCATGGCAAAGGCCCTCTTATGCTTAGTACTAGTGAATACCCTAATTATCAATAGGAAAGTGGAATAAATGTAACGTATTGCGTACCTTTTACCTCCAAGCTAAACTTGTTTATATAGGCATATGCTTGCTTGCTTTCCAAGCATCCTTGTTGCCCTAGATTTCCTTGTCTCGTATAGGAAACCCAGGCTACGTTAGATTCTCGTTCCCTTATTGGACTGATCTAGAGTCCTTTCAGGATTCTTTTTCCTTTAATGGTCGAACATCCCATTCCCGTTGGGAGTCTCACCTAGATCCTTCACCTGGGATCTTATTCTTTACGGGATACCACTGTACTAGAACGTTCCTACAGCTTTATCATTTAAGAGTTTTTGCTCTTGTTTGACCATCTCATTGCCGAATAGGCTGCTTTATCTAATGACCTCTCATGTCATTGGTCCTTATCGCCGACCACCGCCTTCTTCGGTGGTTTGACCTATCTTACTTATCCTTGGTCCCACGTACCACGTGCATGGGCTCTTTTTATGCTTGTTCGGGAAATACCTCTCTACAGTTAGTAGGTGTTTAGACTACTAGTCATATGAAAGGAAAATAGTTATTCCTAGTAGATGAAAAGACTACTGATTACTATGTGATAAGAACTCTGAAAGTGGGGATTTGGTGTTATATTGGTTTAATATGGATCAAGGTTATGTACTAGATATGAAACGTACTTGTTGCCTCGAATTGATGATACCTTGAATCAATGTCTCCCTTATTGAAAGAGTTTATCAATTTTATCGATCCACAAATTCGCATATTGTTTCGGAGAGATGGAAATAAAAAAGTGATTCTTTCTTTCTAGAAGTGTATGACTAGCTAGTGACCAAACGAGAAAAACACATGACAGTTTGTAGGTATTTAGACTACTAGTCTTGTGAACAACAAATATTGATAAACACATAACGGTTAGTAGGTGTTTAGACTACTAGTCATGTGGAAAGAAAATAGCGATAAACACATGACGGTTAGTAGGAATTTAGACTACTAGTCATGTGAAAGGAAAATTGTGATTCCTAGTAGATGCAAAGACTACCGATTACTATGTGATAAGAGTTTTGAAAGTGTGGATTCGTTGTTATCTCAGTTTAATTTGGATCAAGGTTTATGTACTCGATCCGAGATGTATTTGTTGCCTCGAGTTGATGATACTTCGAATCAATTTCACCCTTATTGAATGAGTTTATTAATTTTTTAGATCCACAAATTCACGTGTTGCTTCATGGAGATGAAAATAAAAAAGTTCTTACTTCCCAGTAAAGTATGACTAATGACTACAAGAGAAAAACACATGACGGTTAGTAGGTGTTTAGACTACTAATCATGTGGAAAAAAATAGTGATAAACACATGACAATTAGCAGGTGTTTAGACTACTAGTCATGTGAAAAGAAAATAATGATTCCTAGTAGATACAAAGACTATTGATTACTACTCCGTATGTGATAAGAACTCTGAAAGTGTGGATTCGGTGTTATATTGGTTTAATATGGATCAAGGTTACGTACTAGATTCGAAACGTACTTGTTGCCTCAAATTGATGATACCTCGAATCAATGTCTCCATTATTGAAAGAGTTTATCAATTTTATCGATCTACAAATTCGCTTATTGTTTTGGGGAGATGGAAATAAAAAAGTGGTTCTTTCTTCCTAGTAGTGTATGACTAGTTAATAGAAAAGTGCACTCGAAAACCCTATGAAAGTGCCTAAACTCTAAAACATGTTTTGGCTTTATGGTTCAATTACTGAAAAGTTGAAGGAACTCCACTGAAAACTATTTTGCTAGCGCCCTTCCTCTAAATGAAAACTCTTTTACCGTACTTATGGCTATTTTATTTTTTTTGGTAATTTAGCTTGAAATTATAAAAGGTTAACCGAATGTACAGCCTACAAGGGTCATACCCCAGGAGGAAAAGAAAAGGAAAAAAATGAAGATTGAAAAAGTGTAATAAAATCCATGCACAATCCGCATGGAGAGTAGGGTAGATTAAGATAACAAAAGTGCCATGTGTGTTAAGATCATACCCCCGTTGCACTATCCATCTTAGCAGAAGGATAGTACAATGGGGTATGATATGTAGTGATACAAGTAGAATATCATGAAAGCTAACTACTACCTGACACATCCCGCCAAGTTAGGAAATAAAATAAATAGTCACGGTTAGAAATGACCAAATGATAACCATCAATGAGGACTAGCAGCAGAATAGCAAATCGACATCAAGAGGAGGCTGGATAGCTACTTCAAAGAAACAAGGCACCAAGAAGAGGCTCGAGCCAGAGATGGCAGCATCCGATAGGGGGCCCCACCCTGCACACCACGCCCATTCCATCCGGCCTAATACTCCATCATATGTAACAATCCTGATTTTTAGTAAGTAAAAATTTCGTTAAAAATTTGAATTTTATTTTAATATTTGGATTTGCTTCCAAAAATTCCTTTTGTAGTTCTAAAAATCTGTTATAATTAGAATTTTAATCTTTTAAAATTATATTGGCTAGAGATTCTACTTAGCAAGTATAGTTAGATTCTAACCAATTAGTTAGAGGGACCTAACTACTAATTCATCTAGTTACTTTCTCTTAACCTTAGATGAGCCTTTTGAACCTTTTTGAATCTTATGAGCCCTCCAAACCCTAGTGAAACCTTTTGGACCTTTAACCTTTACCCATTGGACGATAAAAGTAAGGAAAACTTTTATCCATTGGATAATAGATCTTTCCTCCAAAATCGTTTGCTAGATTTATTAAAGTACATAGATATAATTATATATAGATATATATAACCACATGCATAAAAGAACATGTAGTCTTTCAAAGTTTTATTAAAGTATTGCCTTATTCTTTTATTCATTGGTCAATAACCGCTAGGGAATTTATTATCCATTGGGTAATAGGGTCAATCTTCCATCAAGTACTAGGATTTTCTAAATTATTATTTCCTAAATTTCCCATGGGATAATATACTCATATATATATATATATGTATGTACTTTATAATAAAATACCCTAGGATTCTCTTAGTACAAAATCCATTATTATAATAGGAAAACATGTGCCAAATTGGATTATTTTAATAAGGAGTTTTGATCTTATAATTTTTTATTAGATCCTTGGTACCTACTTATATATTTGAATATGTGGACATTGGTACATATATATATCATATTCTATTAAAGCCTAGAATTCCTAAAGTACTTAATTTAATATTTTAATAAGAAACATGTGCTAATTTAGATTATTTTAATAAGGGATTTTGACATTATAATTTTTTATTGGATACTTGGGATCTACATAGATTGAATAGTACATACTAATATATATATTTGTGTACTTGGACTTATATATATATATATATATATGTACTTAATTTATTCCAAAGTACACATGTATTTAATTGAATAGTTTAATAGGAAAAATCTTTACCCATTGGACAATAATTGCTAGGAAAAATTTTAATCCTTGGGTAATAGCCAAGACTTTTGCAATAAATAGCACCCTTATCCAAGCATTCAACTCACACCTTCACCTAGCAACTTCTCTCTCTAGAAAAATATTAGTGTTCTTACTATGTTTTTGTAAAGACCCGGTATTTTTAATAAATAATAATAATTTCCAAAACAAAAATAATATTTTGCTAGTTATTTTATTTAATGCAAAAAAATTATTTATGTCGTCACTCCAATTTTTTTTCCATAGTCGATTATGCGCGCACGTATCCAACGAGTAATTTTCCTAGTTGTGGGCACGCGCCCCCGAAAATTTGTAGGTTTTTCATGTTCCTTTAAAAGATTGGGTGTGGCCCTCTTTTGGAAAGCGCGGCGAAATGCCTCGATTCAGAGTCGCCACTCGGGTTTTAGCGGTGAAGTACCCAAGGAACCGAACTCGAAAACGTTTGCCACGTTTGTTTGATTTTGAAAAGGCATAGACCGGTCCATCGTCACCTTTGATATCTGAGGTTCGGGAGCCAGGTTACGAGAGGGGAAGGGTTTTATGGCACCCCCTATCGCCCAATCCGGAGATCGGTCTCTACTCGGGCATTTTGTAAAAACGTTTGCATTTTTCTCTCATTCTGTCATTTTTTTACCCAGTTAGGGCGGGGGAGCAGTTAACGGGGATAAAAACTGTAACAAGTTGCATTTATATGTCAAAATGTATATGAATGAATTGATTGCAATGCTAAGTATAGATTGAGAATAAGAACTGAGCAGCCTGAACAAACTGGAATACGCTGTCATGAAGGAACGTGAGCAGATTCTGCCAGCATGCACTGGCCGAGCCATTGCATGCTGATTAGACATGCGCACGCCACATCATAACTGGCGTACTCCACTTGTTTGGTTTCTCAGTCTTTGTTTGCAATCCTCTGGGCTCTTGAAAAGGACCAGCGCACACCCAGGGCAAACCACGCAGTTAAAAGAGCAGAATATACATGATTAGAAACAGACAAAATGGCTTTAAGCCATGAAAATGAACAGAATACCCCAAAAACAGTGTGGGGACAGGAAATAGGCCAAGATTACTCTAAGATGCAAGGGCCAGTCACTGAATCGTGGGCCTACTGCCGTACGCCAGTGTCAAGTGCCATACGCATGTAATACCACAGTCCAGTGCTTGGCTTTGCGTCATCTGGGCTCTGGAACATGACCAGAAGGATCCCAAAGGCCTTTTAGACGAACAAAGAGTAAGCAAACAGATATTACGATCAAACAAAACTAAACACAGAAAGCAGTAAAACTGGTTATTAGCATGCTAAGGTGATTGACTGCAATGTAAAGTAACAGAAATGACGATCGATGAACCCCACGCCAGTAGTACGCGTACTTCCATGACTGGCGTACGGCATAAATGACTGGCATGCGCCATGTATCATCTCATATGATTGTTGTATTTTATCAGTCTAAGGCCAGGACTAGTATTGCTTACTAGCCTGGGCCTTACTGATCTTCCTCAGGAGCTGAAAACAGAAAAGAACGCAAAGGTGGTATACCTTTTGGTATTGAAGTTTGGAGGTGGTATTGAGCTTTAGAGGTTGAAGATGGAGGTTGTATGGTGACTGAACATCAGTGGCTATATGGGAGTGGACTGCTCTCCTTTCTCTTTCAATGGAAGAAGAGAGAAAAAGAGCAAGAAGAGAGGAGAAGGGAACTTCTTTTCTTCTTTAATGTGGCTAACCCCTTGCAAATGAATGCAAGGGGGGTATTTATAGAGGAGAGAGGGACTGAGATCAGTTTGGGCAAGGCCATGTTTGGCTGGTCTTGGGTGAAAATGGAGCCTCCCATGCATTAAATGCATGGGACTAGTTGATGGGGGGTGTAGGAGAGAGAGGGAGCGTCCCTGCCGAATGTAATCATCAGGGAGACTGTAGCCGACGTCAGGGTGGCACAAAAGTCTCACCCATGTGGCTGAATAAAGTTGATTTGACTGGATTTGACTGGCGTGCGCCACACATGGACTGGCGTGCGCCACTTATAACTGGGTCAACGGTTGATGACTGACACGTGGCAGTTAACTTGCGTACGCCGTCAATACACTGGCGTAGGCCAGTTGGGTTTTGCTGGGGCTGTTTGGCTCTGGTTTGAAGGGTTTGAAAGTTTGGTTTGAAAGGTTTGAAAGGGGTTTGGGATGCTCAAAGCTCCAACACACCTTCGTCCTCAAACTGTTTTCGACTATAATCATCATTGGGGAAATAAAAGATCGACAAATAACGTTATCTGGACAGTCCAGAATGGGGTGTCTACAGAAGCCCCCCTTTGACGGCACTTGATGCACCATTGGCTGGAGACAAGTAACGTCAAAGGTTTTCTAGACACCCTCTTCAAGGCTATCCAGAATGCATGAATTTTGAAGAACCTGTTTGATTTGGATTTGGACGGATAGATCGTCGTTGAATTGAAATTGGACAGATAGATCGTCGTTGATTTGAAATTGGACAGATGGATCGTCGCTGATTTGAGATTGGACGGATAGATAGTCATTGATTTGAGATTGGATGGATGGATCGTCGTTGATTTGAGATTGGACGGATGTCGTTGATTTGAGAATTGGATGGATAGATCATCGTTGATTTGAAATTGGACGAGTGGATCGTCGTCGATTTGAAATTGGACGAGCCTCTGCTTGGGGATGGGTCCAAAGCTTCCCAGAATAAGTCGGGCTTTCACTTGAGGATGAATTTCAGCACGGGACATGGATTGGGCCTGAGGCCCAAATATTACTGGCGTACGCATGAAGATACTGGCGTGCGCCACTTTTCACAAAGATCCGAGCCCAGACCCTGCCCAGATCAGGCCCATTCGTCCCTTTACGTCGACTAAACAGTTACAGAAGGCAGGGAACCGCCGTTCCTTCAGTTTTCAAAACTCCAAACATCCGAAACTCCCTCAATTCTTCAATCTCTCACTCAATCTTCCATTCTTCCACAAAACCCACGCTTTTCTACTCATCCATGGCGGAACCCAGTGGTGGAGGCGGCAATGGCAATGCCGGCGAGGAGGGAAATCGGCCACGTGGTAGTATCGAGACTCCGGAGTCTCGAATCGACGATCAAGCGACAGCCGAACCTTCGTCGAGTGTCGGTGCAGTGGTTGTAGGCAGCGGCGGCGACAGTGGTGGCCATGCGACGGTGGTGGCCGGTGGCGATGAGGGGCGTACGCCAGGGACGGAGGGGCGTATGCCAGGAGTTGTTGGAACAGGGGGTCCACGGGTTTGTCGATTGGATCCAAGTAGCGGGGTAGAGGGTTTAGTGATCACAGGTTTAGGCTTGGCTGGGGCCAGCGGCAGTGGCAGTGGTGATGGTGGTGATCGACTGGGGACACCACTGAGGGATCCGGCGAGGGGCAAGGGTCCCGTGGTTGAAGAGGGCGCATCCGGGGCGGTACCCATGGAGGAGGTGGAGTTCAAGCCTGCAGTAGGGTCTTCGGTGCACGTACCCATCACTCGGGGGGATTTTGCGGAGTTCGTGTCTGAGGAGGAACTCGGCCGTTTGCTCCGGGAGAACCCGGGGGTGGTGGCTGCGGTGCTGGCAGCAAGGGAGGATAGAGCACGGCAAGTTGAGAGGGCGCAGGAGGATGAGAACTTGAGGGAGGAGGCCGAGAGGGCCAGGGCCGAGGAGGAGGCCTTTGTGAGCGAGACCGGGGCAGCGGAGGAGGCTCAGGGGGAGGTGTGGTCCTTTGAGTGGGCGGTGACGCTCGCAGAGTCCATACGGCTGGCACCCCATGCTAGGTTTGACACGGCCACATACGTTTTGCCCGAGCCACACGTGTTTATCCCGTCGGGGGTTGAGAGCCTTGCACCTTTGAGGGAGAGCTACGACGCAGAGCTGATACTGCAGGACCCACAGAGACACCTATCCATGGATTGGGCGCAGTTATTCCTTTGAACTCACTTTGATATGCATGCTTTGACACTTGAATCAATATGTAGTTTTGAACTGTGTAGTATAGCTTGTAATGCATGTAGGCTAGAGCCTTGAACTGTAACTTGACTGAGTTAGTAGAACTTTGAATAGCATGCCTCAACTTCGAAACATGACTTGAATGATAGAACACTTGAGTTAGATGAATCGACTTGTAGAATGCCCGTGTCTTCGACAAAACTGTTGGTGCCAAACTTGAATCAAACATAAGCTGCCTCGACTAATAAGATACTCCCTTGAACTTGCATTCGACTAGGTAGATTGCCATGACACGTTGAACGCCTGGACGGCGTGTCCAATAGTTTGAATCGACCATATTGATAAACAGAATACTTGTGAAATCGACTGAGAGGTGTGCCTTGAGAGAAATAAGGTCTTATGGCTCGGCACTCGACTGAGAAATACCTTTGAATTGATTCAACTAATAGCAGAACTGGATAGGATAATACGAGTGCCCGGTAACTTTGTTCGACGTTTATGATGCCTGTTTCGACTGTAGAGTTGCTTTTGAAATTCTGAATTCGACTGGCTATTTGAATTACAACGGTTGATGAGGTCCTTTTATTGTCTGTCTTTGTGTGCAGAGAGGAGCAGCTAGCACTCGGGGCCACGGGGGTCCAGCGAGTTCACTTGAGTTGTACCGGAGCTTGCCCGAGCGAGTCAGGGCTCTAGTTGATGCTGCAGGGTTCCGGCTGTTTATTCTCACGCTGACGGCCGTGAAGAGCGACCACGCTCTGCTGACAGCACTGGCCGAGAGGTGGTGGGATTCCTCAAACACCTTCCACTTGCCGATTGGGGAGATGACGGTGACTCCGTTGGACTTTGCAGCGCTCACTGGCTTGAGGGTAGGAGGAGAGCCTATCCCGTTCGACTCGGAGATTTACAGGGATCCTAGGGCTTTGGAGTGGTTTTTGGGGCAGGCGCCGGCGGGTGAGGTGGAGACCGTCCACTATGATCAGTTCAAGTAGTATTTGCATGGGAGGGAGCCGGAGTCAGAGTTGGAGGCGGAGCAGATGGCAAGGGCCTACTTGTTGTACTTGTTCGGGGCTACATTGTACCCGAACAAGCGATCCACGGTGCACCTGTCCTACTTGCCGGCTCTCTATGACTTGAGCACAGCTTCGAGGTTCGACTGGGGAGGAGCAGCTCTGGGTACCTGCTACTGCTTCATGGTGGGAGTTCTCACGGGGGAAGAAGGCGACGGCCGGCTACTGGAGAGTGTGGGAGGTAAGAAACAAAGCTTGTCATTTACTTCCTGCTTTTCCATTTCTTGCACTTGTATTTAATTTGCATATGAACTGTATTATGATGCTTTGATTGTCTGACCATTTGCAGCTGTGGGCCTACGAGGTGCTGAAGATGTACCCGCTAGAGAACAAGTGCCCGAACCTGTGGATGCTCCCTCGTGCCATGATCTGGGGTCCCATGTACAGTGGTAAGAAGAAATCGAGAGGGAGCCTCCTAGCCTTTCGGACGTACCTCGAAGAGCTGTCTGGCACTTAGGTAAGCAACATGTCAAATTGATTATTCTGCCCTTAGAATTGCTTTAATGCTGTCGCTGATGTCTTATAATCTGTGTCATTGTCTTGCAGGTAGAGTGGAACCCATGGAACGGCGCCGAGCCTGTGCCCGAGTACCTAGCACAGAGCAGGGTGGTGACAGCGAGCCGGGTGCTGTTGGAGTCGGCCTTCGGGTGGCGGTGGTACCTGGGTGACCGGGTGACACGGCAGTCACTAGGCTCTCTTGACTTCCAGGTCCCAGGGCCACTGCCTCCTCACGCTTCTCACACGGACAAGTACACTCTGGCCGAGCTGAGGTGCTTCATTGTTCCGACCGGGCTTGCTGCTTTTCTGAGGCCCAAGCGTGACTATGCTGTCTACCAGAGGCAGCACTTGGCAAGGCCGCTTGGGGTGTTGGAGCATGTAGTCGTGTAGAGTGAGGCACTTGAAGCTGGCGAGGAGAGGCGGAGCCGGGAGAGCAGGGCAGCTCGGCCAAGAGAGAGGAGTGACTATGCCACAGCGACCGGGTTGCCTCGGCTTTCTTGGACTCTAGCAGTACGGGACGCGGAAGGAGAGGAGGCCGTAGTTCGGTTTGAGCCCGCCAGGACAGACCCGACAGAGATCACAGGACCGGTATGATATTCTTCACCTCTTGTAGTTTCCGTACTTTGTTTTCAGCATGTATACTTGGTTTGTATTCTGATTTTGCCCGAAATTGTACCACAGGCTCCGATAGAATGGGTACGGAAGGCAGCTCGCCTGATGAAGGCCATGGAGAAGGAGTTTCACAGGATAGCTGGCGGCGTCTCTTTGCAGTTGCACTACCCACCACCAGCTCCGGCTCCCGCCGTGCAGCCTCAGGTATAACTTTCCGTTTTGCTTTTGAACAAAGTTGCTTTCGAAATTTCCTGCGCTTAGCACTTCAATATATACAATATGCACAATGTACGTTAAATGACTTTGAATGACTATGCAGGGACACGCTAGGGCGGCTCCTAGGAGGAAGAGCGTGCGACCTCCTCCAGCAAAGAAGGTAGCTTCGAGCTCCTCTCGGCTAGCGGCAAGGGTGGAACGGGGAGTGCAGATCACTCCGGCTAGCGAGGAGCTCCAGTTCCGCCGAGAGCTGAGGAAGAGGCCTGCAGAGAAGAGGCTTGCCGAGGGACCCTCACAGAAGAAGAGGAGAGAGGAGGAAGAAGCAGAGGAAGAAGAAGAAGAGGAGGAGACATCCCTCAGCAGCGGCTCTGACTCAGCGAGCGACCCCAGGTTCCGAATAGACCCTCGAGAGGTGGAGGACATCGAGGAGGACGATGACGAGGAGGACCTTTTTGACGACTGAGGGCTATCACTGAGCCTTAGTCCATTTTGCTGCTACTTGATACTTTGATACAAACACTTTGATACTTGACACTTTGGATGGGGCCTGCGTGCCTCTTGACTTTTTGGGCGAGTGTGCCCGGCTACTTTTAGTTCTGCCTGGGCCGTTGTGCCGCTTTGATGCTTGATACATTTCCATCATTACACTTTGACACGGTAGTATATAACATATGCATTTTCTGGTTATCATTTTCCTCTGCTTTGATGAGATTTGATAAAGGAAAATAATAAACCCTCCACTAATATCTAACATGCATTGACGAACGCTTTGAATCGACAAAAGATACTTTGCACATGTACACGATTGACTTAGCTCGAAGGAAAAATGGACAGAAAAGTCCTAGGATACGACACATATCCCAGACACGCGGGGGATACGGGGGATTTGGGCGTTAGCAAGCCAAAATCCTAGATTCTCCCCGGGGAAGGAAACTGACCCTTTCAAAAGGTGACATAGGTATATAGAGACTTGCACGAACTTCAAAAACCGGTAGAATTGTCCCGGTGCAAGGAAAATACCAAGAAAAAGCTAAAAATGCCATAAAAACGGGCATAAGACGCAAAAGATGACTCGATATGGTCCCGGACCGAAACCGACACCCCCACACAGTCACATAAGGCCTATGTAACTTGTATGGTATGACAAAACTTGGCAAAATCCCCTGAAACAAGATTTGATCTCCCGTATCCTTGATTTTGGCTTGAAACGAGCCTCCGAGGGTCCGAAACCTTCATCGAGTGTGGCTTTTGGAATCCGATGCCTTGCCATAGCCTTAAATGATATTCATGACTTGTAGGAAACAACAAACGGCCAAAGCCATCCCTAGAATTGAAAACTGAACATGCGGAGGCAGTAGCTGCTGCAAACTGGCTTCTGATGAACCCTACTGGTGTACGCTAGAAGTTTAGGGCCATACGCCAGTAGGTGGGAGACACGGACACGCCAGTTATAAATTGGCGTACACCAGGTTCCTGAGTGCCAGATCCACTTGACTGACCAACTGTCCTTTTCCGGGGGCTACTTTGTTTTTACCCCCACACGGTTTTCACACGGTCTCTAAGCTCCCAGAAGGCAGTGTCCTTTGTAGGCGCATGGTTTGGAAGCTAGCATGATGCTTTGATTGATTCATTAGTGATGAAATGGCAAGGCCAAGGCCTATAAAGCAGAGGCATTGCATTGTGGTCTTCAGGATTGCACTGCTTCCTCTTTTGTCCAGTATACTTCAACACCTTCCATGGATAACCCACTCCCGACTTTACTTAGGCCCTGGTTAGCACAATTTCTAAGTGTCGACTGGCTCAACTTTCAATATCACGGCCTTGCTTCGTTTCGCTTTCTTCGACATGTGCCGCTCCGTCCGGCGCTCCTACGGGCTACCCTCAGATTCTGGGACCCTGATGTCCATGTCTTTCGTTTCGGTGATGACGAGATGTGCCCGACTGTCGAGGAACTCCAGGCGTACCTCCGAACCTATTCGTCCTCTACACTTGTTGTCTCGCCCTATCAGGCGAGCATGCCCAAACTGCTTGCCAGCTCGCTCGATATCTCTCGGGGTTTGGCGAGCGCTATCCTTGAGGGCGGCCAAATGAACATCATGAGGCTGATTGAGATTGTATAGCCCGGATGGCGATTTGGATAATGACGAGGCTCAAGCGCGTCACCGTTTTGCCTTGGTAATCTGCCTGCTTGCCGCCTATCTGCTCGTGCCGGCCCACGGGCAGGTCAACCCTTCACTTGTGAGCATTGCTGCCCAGATGGGGGCACGAAGGAATGTGATCCCTTTGGTCCTGGCGGAGACACTCTTGGGTTTGGATTTAGTATATACGAGCCAGTCGGCCGTCTTCAGCGAGAGTCCACTTTTGCTTCAGGTAAACTCACTCAGCTCACCTTTTTTTAGTTTTTCACACGTTCTCGTTTTACCTCGACACTCGGCTTAGGCTGCTTCCTAGCTCCTTACTTGTCTTTTTGCTCAATCTTTATCTGACTTCTTACTTGTCTTTTCGCTCATGCAGTTGTGGCTGTCGGACAAGTTGAATCTACTGCACCCACCGGTAGCGGGCTGGAATCTCTTTCCGAAGAGGATTCATCAAAGGGAGATGCGGTACCCTGACATGGACATAGAAGGCTGGTATGAGTTCATGCAACAAATGCAGCCTGACGAGATTGCCTGGAGGTGCCCTTGGCTTGACCTTCCGGACATGGCTGTTCACTCTGATGGGTTTGATAGGATGGTGATTGCAGGACTGTCGAGCTTCACTTTCTACATTCCCGGCCGTGTCCTTTGACAGCTGGGCGCCTCTCAAGAGAATCACCGGGTCAGCATCGGGGACTTCCGCATCCCGAATTTCAATGCTCAAACACTCAGTGGTTACCAGAGGCGCTTGGGCCTTAGAGCCCTTCAGGCTGAGATGCCGAAATTCACCACGGGGCTACGGAGTCGCTACAGACAGTGG
Organism: Rhododendron ovatum; assembly: GCA_019656835.1. Taxonomy (NCBI): domain Eukaryota; kingdom Viridiplantae; phylum Streptophyta; class Magnoliopsida; order Ericales; family Ericaceae; genus Rhododendron; species Rhododendron ovatum. Next base: position 21,129,632 of record CM033800.1, read on the forward strand.
CTGAGAGCGGATGTGAATGCAAGAGAAAATATTAACTGATTCCGGGCCACTTTGCTATGCTTAGAATAAACTGTAAGCCGTTGGGCTTCTTAAGCATTCTGTTCTATTTTTCATGCTTTAACTGTTTTTAAGGCTTTTATGCTTAGCTTATGTATTAGAAGTAGTAATTTGCAATAAAGTTGAAAGACAACGGATTTCCCCTTTTCTGATTCACTTCAATGCAACCTTGACTTGTGCTCGACCTTCCCAAACTGTGATGCGTACCCATAATGCAAAACCTGGATCGAACTTTTGATGGAATGTGACCGAATCTCGAGGTGAGATTGCCTACGTATCCCTTTTCAAGGAATCAGGTCAGAATGTAGTTCAGGTTAAGGTTCACTCGTGTATTTTACCTCTCCTTTTACGCTCTAACTTTTGCCTAGAACCGCCCTTTTCAGGTTTTCGGCCTAGCGAGCTTTTGACTTTTGCCTATTTATTTTTGCCTAGAACCGCCTCCTTAGGTTTTTCGGTCTAGCAGGCTGCTCTAACTTTTGCTTGGAATCGCCCACCTTTGTGGTTTTCGACCCAATGAGCATCTCTCAGGGATAGTAACGCTTGAGTTGATCCAGGTTGACTAGGGTGCTGAATTTGTTGCTGTTGAGGTCGATGAGCTTGGCAGCACCCCCGGATAGGATAGTCTTGATGATGTAAGGCCCGAATCGCTTCGGCCTGAATTTCCCGTGAGGATCGAACACTGGAGCCCGGATCTCCTTTGTAACCATGTCTCCTTTGACTAAGCCCCTGGAATTCACCTTTTTGTTGAACGCCCGAGCAATTCGATGCTGATATCCCTGAACGTGATACAAGGCCCGGAGCTGTCTTTCATCAAACAACATTAGCTCGACAAACCTCCCACTCAACCACTCAGATTCTTCGAGACCGCTTTCGACCATGATTCTCAGTGACGGTACCTCAAGCTCGATGGGAAGTACTGCCTCCATCCCACAGACTAAGAGAAAGGAGTTGCACCCGTTGAAGTGCGGATAGATGTTCAGTACCCCCAAAGGGCGAGAGGCAGCTGCTCGTGCCAATCCCTTGTAGACTCGACGGTTTTCTTGATGATCATCTCGACATTCTTGTTCGCAGCTTCGACCGCTCCATTTGTTTGCGGGCGATAGGTTGTTGAGTGATGGATTTCGACACCGAATTCCTCAAAGAGCTCCAAAACCCTTCCCTTGAAATGAGTTCCGTTATCCGACACGAATGCTTGAGGAATCCCGTACCGACAAATGATGTTCTTTCGAATGAATTGAGCAACCTGAACCGTTGTCAATGTCTTGTAGGACTCGGCTTCGACCCATTTGGTGAAGTAGTCTATTGCCACTAGTATGAACTTGTGGCCGTTTGAAGCAGATGGTCTGATCATCCCAATAACATCGATGCCCCAAACAGAGAAAGGCCACGGCGAGGTCATGCCATACAACTTAGACGGAGGAACATGTTGCAAGTTCGCATGGATTTGACATTTGTAGCAGCGTCGTACGTAGTCGATGCATTGTGATTCCATTGTAGACTAGTAATAACCCTGCCTGAGGATCTTCCTAGCGAGCATGACGTCGCTCATGTGAGGCTCGTAGACTCCTTCGTGAATTTCTTCCATTATCCTTGTTGCTTCGACGCCGCCGACGCAGAGCTTGTGCATCCCGCAGTGAGACCTTCGATATAACTTCCCCCCACAGATGATGTACTGAGAAGCTAGCCTTTGCAAAGCAACCCGATCCTTCTTCGTGGCCTCGACAGGAAACTCCCCGCGCTCCACAAAGTTCCAAATGTCAGTGGTACCATGGTAGGCCATCATCAACATCATCAATGGCGTTGATATACTCATAAGCAGGCAAGTCCCTCTACTCAATCACAATCGGCCGCAGCTTAACACCTATTGGAAGTTCGATCATTGAAGCCAAAGTCGCCAAGGCACCGGCGAACTGATTCTTCAAGCGTGGGACATGGGTGAAAGTCACCTTATTGAAGCGAGGAATCAGTTATTCCAAATCTTGGTGATAAGGCTTCAGCTTTTCCTCATGAACCTTCCAATCTCCATTAGCTTGGGAGACCACCAAGTTCGAATCCCCAATTACTTCTAACTTTTCGACTCCTAACGCAATAGCAGCTTCCATTCCGACGATGCAGGCTTCGTACTTAGCTTGATTGTTGGTAACATCGAAATTCAGCTTGAAAGCGAGCGGAATGTGAGCGCCGGCGGGCGTGATCAGCAACACTCCGATCCCAAATCCCTTCTGGTTAGTAGCCCCATCAAAATAGAGCGTCCATATTTCCTCGACCACTGTCAACACCTCCTCGTCGGGGAAAGTGAAATCCATGTCTTCGGGCCATCGATCGGGTGATCGGCCAAGAATTCAGCCACAGCTCGCCCTTTTACAGACTTCCTCGTGACGTGTTGGAGTTCGAACTCAGCCAGCAGAAGTAACCAACACGCTAGCTTATGGGTGAGCGCAGGCTTCTCGAACAAATACTTAATAGGATCCATCCGAGAAATCAGTCTCACCGAATAGGCTAGCATGTAGTGTCTAAGCTTTCTGGTAGCCCAAACTAGCACCCAACACGTATTTTCCAGAGGGGTATAACGTTCCTCAGATCCCACCATCTTCTTGCTCAGATAGTACACAGCCCTCTCGACCCCATTGCTTCTTTCCTATGCTAGCAGACATCCCATGGTTGTTGAAGAAACGGACAGATAGAGAATCAAAGGTCGACCTGGCGTAGGCAGCATCAAGTACCGGCGGGTTCTGCAAATATCTTTGAATAGACTCGAAGGCGGCCTGGCATTTCTCTGTCCATTCGAACGGGACCCCCTTTTTGAGCAAACGGAACAACGGTTCGTAGGTTAGAGTTAGCTTGGAGATGAACCTACTGATGAATTGGACTTTCCCTAGGAAACTTCGCACGCCTTTCTCAGACCTGGGCGGCTCCATTTTGAGAATTGCTTTGATTTTGGAGGGATCCACTTCAATTCCCCTTGCAATGATCAGAAATCCCAACATTTTGCCTGAGGTGACCCCAAATGTGCACTTTTGCCGGTTCAGGCGCACGTTGTACTTGCGAAGCCTTTCAAGAAACTGCCTAAGCAAGGGGAGATAGTCCTTTTCCTCCTTCGCCTTTACAATCATGTCATCGACGTAGATCTCAACGGTTTTGTGGATAAAATCATGAAACAAGGTCGTTTGAGCCCGTTGGAAAGTGCACCCGGCGTTTTTCAACCCGAATGGCATCTTCACATAGCAGTAAGTGCCCCATTCCATGACAAACGCCGTCTTCTCCTGGTCCTCGGGTGCTACAGAGATCTGGTTGTATCCAGAGAATTCGTCGACAAAAGAGAGCAAGGCATGCCCCGCCGTGTTGTCCACAAGCACGTCAATGTGTGGCAAGGGAAAACTATCTTTGGGGCTTGCCTTGTTTAAGTCCCTAAAGTCGACGCATACTCGGATCTTTCCATCCTTCTTGGGAACAGGCACGATGTTGGCGACCCATTTGGGGTATTCTGCGACCCTGATGAATCCTGCGTTGATCTGCTTTGTAACCTCTTCCTTGATCTTCTGAACCCAATCCAGCCTCATCCTGCAGAGTTTCCGTTTGACGGGGACAGCCTCGGGCTCCAATGGGATTCGATGCTGCACTATTTCAGGATCAATGCCAGGGCATATCCTTGTGAGACCAAGCGAAAACCTCGGGAAATTCTTTGAGAAGCTCGATTCGTTCCAGGCGTGATTTTTCCGGGGATAGATTTCGCACCAATTTGCATCATACGGGGGTCATTCCTCGTCTTTCAAATTTACAAAAATTACTTCTTCTTTTAGAGGCTGAGCACGCCTTTCGTCTTCCTTTTCGATGAGGGAACGCAACTCAGCCGGGATGTCCCCGTCGAAGTCTGTTCCTTCATCGTCAGGGTCGACACAGTTTATATAGAAGCTAGCAAAGTAGTCAGAAGTAGGATCATGCATTTCATAAAACCCAACAGGGTTGCCAAGTACAACAGACTCGAACTCAAAGTAGAAGCTACGACGTGGAGGGCCAAGAGGCACAAACTCCGACTCTGAGCTAGACTTAGACTCGACCGACTCTGTGTCAGACTCAGATACATCGTCAATGCATGTTAGACGCGGAGTGAAAATGCAATTATTGATACTTCCCTGTGCCTTGACTATGAGAGAGGTAGGATCCTCGGGAGCATTTGATGAGTCGGGCCCAAGCATCAGCACTTCAGCTTCCTTGCCCTTGCCAACCAAACCTACTTGGGAGAACAGCATCTCCAATCCCCCTTGATCAAAAGTCTTCAGCCAGTCAAACCCCTCCTTGGTCTGACCCAGCCGTTTCTTGAATTCCTTTTCAGCAAGTTTCTCCTTGGCCGTTTCCTCTTCACCGTCGGACCAGGTGTCCGCAGCAAAGATCTCGAATCCCGGCAGCCAAGTAGAAGTCTTCGGATCCCAAAACGGCTATATCTATCCCGAATAAGCAGAGCCTCCTCCTTCTCGAACAAAGTAGCTATCGGGGTTACCAAAAAGGGTTCGAGGTTTTCCCGTGTCTTTCCTCTTTTTGGCGTCTTTGGCCGGCGGAGTGTAACCGAAACCAAAGCGGCCTTCGATAGAAGGAAATACAGGGAACTTAGCGATCCCTTGTTGGTTGATCCCGAGTCCTAGGCCAGGCATGAATGACATTTTCCTCATCATTTCGAGGACGGTTGAGCTTATGGTGAAATCATCATCCATGGCAATGGCGTGGACTGAGCCAGATGTGTCGAAAGAGAAACCTCCAAAATCTGAGTCTTCTTCTCCGTGCATGATCCCCAAAACAGGTGTTCCATCGTCTGTGAGCGGGCGGATCCCAGAAGTCTCCGCAGATTGTCAAAGGTACCAGTAGGCAGCCCCAGCATGACCTTCTGATGTAGAGTTGAAGGCACCGCCATGATGTCAGCCCTATGAAGCCACGGCCTGCCCAGCAGCAGGTTGAAGGTAGCAGGGACATCGACTACGTGAAATTCAACATCCATTTCGAAACCCTCAGCTTCAAGTTTCAGCATCAGAGTTCCTTCCACTGCACGGCGAGTGCTGTCATATGCCTTGACGGCCAGATTAGAAGGTGTTAAGTCACTCTTGGTGAGCCCCAAACGGTAGGCAACCCTCATCGGGCAAACGTTGATGGCAGAGCCATTGTCGATCAACACGGTTGGCACCCAATGTCCCCGGCACTTGATGGTGATGTGGAGCGGGCGGTTGTGAGCGGTCCCTTCGACGGGGAGATCCTTCTCGGTGAATGTGATAGAGTGCTTGGAGAGGAGTGGCAGCACTAGAGCGATCATGGCCTCGGGGGTGATGTCAATTGGGGCGGTGAGCCGGGCCAAAGCGGAGGACAGCTTCTCATGATGCTCCTTTGACGATGATATCAGACCCCAGATAGATACGGCAGCCGGGATCCGTTCGAGCTATTTCAGAATGGCGTCTTCTTCAGGAATTCCATTTGGAAAGAGCGGGTCATTTCTTTGAGCAGCGGGAGCGGTAGCTTTCTGAGCGGGCGGATTGGATGAGCTTCTAGCCTAAAGATTGGCTGGCTGAAACACTCGGCCGCTCCTAGTGACGTTGGCCACATCCCACCAAGAAGATGAGTCAATGGAATCCCACAGATCAACGGGCACCTCTTCTAACTTGTGCTTTCCTTTGTCCATTGATGCCACCGTTGCAGACGAGTCCGTCCCAAGAGCAGTATCCCATTCCAAATCCTCATCACTAGTCCTTCCCAAAAGGTAGGATCTTGCGCAGCTTCTTCTTCAAAGGGTGCCCCAGGATTAGTGACAAACGGAACATCCCAGAATCCTCCATCGACTAGAGCAGTGTTGACGGTCCACACTTCGTTTCCCATATCCAGGTCGACAATGTTGTCCATATCCCAAATATCCGCGGGCGGTGGAGTTTTAACAGTTTCCCCTGCGTCCCACAGGTCGGCAGAAGGTGCATCCAAGACCATGATCGAGCAGTCATCTCCGGGAACCGAAACAAAAAGGCGTGGCTGCTCCGCAGAAACGATGTCCCGCGTAGGGTCAAACTCATGGGCGCAGCGGCCGACCATGCCATCAATTGAATTCACCAATGGTTGCATGGCGCCGAGCGGGCGGCGGATTTTGGATACAAGCTCCCCTTCTTGAAAATGGCCCCAGTATTCCTCACTGACGTCGTCCTGGTCCAAATCAGCCTTGAGACCTTGGCCTATTTACCATCCATCGGGCTGCGGATCCCACACATACTCTTCGGGTTCTTCCTCAACTTGGTTCAACTCGGATTGGTAAAAGAGTGCGAATAAGGAAAGCTCGTCCAGAGGGTCAGCCATCGCCGCATTCCACTCTTCTTCCCACTGATCCAGCCATATCTGATTAACTTGGGGGTGAGCAAGAAACCCTATGTTGTACTGTTCGATCCAGTCATTGCAAAGCTCTTCCCATTCTTTGGCCTTGTCCTCCATAGCCCAACCGGCGGCCATCATGTTGATACTTGGCTCAGAGGGAAAGACTACGATCGGCTTAAGGTTGACGGTTGAGGTGATATGGTCGGTGGGGTTGAATATGGTGGAGCTGAGGTTTATCTGGTTCGCTTGAGGGTTGGGGTCATGTTTAGGTAGAGAATTGGAGATGACGTTGGGCTTGGTAGGTGGAGTTGGAAGGGTACCGTTGTCCACCAAATCTTGTATCGCATGACAGAGGCGATAACAAGAGTCGGTGTAATGGCCGGGCATTTGGTGGTAAGCACAGAAAGCACCGGGGTTATGGCTAGGGGGTGGATTTTGAGGAAGTGGAGTTGGGGCTAGAGGCCTAAGGTGTCTGATTTTGACTAACTTCTCCAACACCGAGGAAAGCGGTGCCTCAAAATTGGAGAAGTTACGGGGTTGGCGGCGGTTTCGGGGTCGCTGAGGGGTTTGTACTTGGTTGATGTCAGCGATGTGGTTGAAGCTTTGGGCAGAGGGATTGTTAGCAGAGTTCGCGTTGGCATACCTGTTGCCACCGAACAAAGCAGTGCTGTTTCTGGTGTATGCACGGGGCTTTGATTTTGAGGCTGAGGTAGAGGAGGAACTGTCACTTCTGGGCAGAACACCAGCTCGGAGAGCTTCTTTGATTGCCAGACCAACGTCGTAGAATGTCTCAAAGTTTGCTCCCTGAACCAACACGAGGTTTTTGGCAAAGTCCGGCTGCAGATTACGGGAGATGATGCGGATCTGATCCTTCTCGCTCGGGTGATCGGGCATGAGAGCGGCCTTGGCTCTCCATCTTTGGATAAAGTCCGCAAAGGACTCCTTTGCAGTCATCTTGGTGGATTCCAACTCCCGAGTGGTCATTTTGAGTTGGGCGTTGTAGCTATACTGAGCATTAAAGGCCGTGCCGATGTCCTCCCATGTCCGTCTTTTAGAGATGTCGAGCGATAGGAACCACTGGAAGGCGGGACCGGCAAGAGTTTGTGGAAACAGCTGAGCCATGGCATCCTCTCCCACACCATGCAGTTTCATCGCTCCATGATAGGCCAACAAGTGAGTCTTCGGATCTCCAGTATCGTCGAACTTTGCGAAGTCAGGCATTTTGAATCGATCGGGGAGCCTGGCATTCGGGAATGGGCAGAGGCAGTCCATGTCTAGTACTCCTGACCCTTTTCTTTCGGATTTAGCAACTGTCTCTTCCAACTTGGCCATTTTGGCGACCAAGGCTGCCATTTCTAGGCTTGGAGCGGGATTCTCAACTAGGGGCTCCTCTTCGGCAGCGGCTCCATGATCTCGCCTTTCACCGCCTTCCCCTCCTGCTACAAGGGGAAGCCGCTCCTCGATTAGGGTTCGGAGATTAGCCATAGAGGCATCGACCTGGTCGGCCCTTTGTTGCATGATAGCCAGATTGTGATGTGGATCAGCCAACACAGTAGCAAGATTCGGAGGTGGGACATCCGCCATGGTTAGAACTTCTATCTTAACACGCTTTGGAGATGCTGGAGGGGACAGAGTAGACGGAGGGGACTCGTGCAGAGTACTTGACGGCGAATCCTCTCATGACACAATGCAGGCCAGAGCTTCCGTTGCGGTTGAATGAAAGACAAACCCCAAATCAAACCCTCAAACGGACTCGACGGACGGCCCTAAGTAGGTTTGGCTCTTGATTTCGGAACTCTGCTTTGACATCGACATGACTAGACAGCAAGGTACAAGAGCTCAGTGATAGCCTGCAATTATTTTATTTGAAAGAATCGACAAAAATGGAAAATGATCATGCCAACGTCGTCGGTGTCCTCCTAGACTCTAGAACTAGAGGGAGTCTGCCTTACGGCACTTGGACAATTGCAATAGAATCCTCGGATTTTCTTTTCGACGGTGTATCCTTGATTGAATCGAATGTTACTAAGGGATGCCAAAACAGCCTAAGCCTTTGGCTCTCACGTTTCTCGAAGTTTCAAAGTTTGATTTCGGAACAACTCGGAGTAGATGGCGTGATACCGTAACCGAAGTGGTGTAAGCAGCACTGTGCCGGAGCCTGAGCGGTGTAAGTGATTAGCACTTTTAACCTGGGTGGTGTAAGCATCACGACATTCTCTCCGTTGTTCCTAGTTTTTCGGTTTGAAACCTCGATCGGGCGTTTAGGTAAGGGCTTAGAAAGCATTGATTTCCCAAAGCCCCATTGATTAAGGACTTGAAAATTTTTGGTAACGCGCAACATCGAGATGCACGACTCGTCATCGGTCCAAGGCAATGCCGAACGGGCACGAGACAGACTCGACGATAGACATCCTAAAAGCCGCCTAGCATGCTCCTACGCAAAACGGTCATGAATGTATGTGCAAGCATGCGATATGGAAAGTGGTAACACATAGACAGGATATAGGGTTAGAAGCAAGTAATCCTACCCTGCAGGTTCCTGTCTTAGGTTGAAAGGTTCTAGTGCTTTGTAAGCGCTGTAGAGGCCGGTTTTGGCTAAAGGGCTTCCTTTGACTAGAGCTCCGATATACCTCCCACTACGATGCGTGGAGCAAAGCAATGGTCGAACGGTAGTATGACTCATCATCGTCCAAGGTTGTTGGGCGTTCGAGGACCCCGGGCTCCAATAAATTGTGTTGGTTACCCAAAACACCTCAACGGGGCTGACCAACCATCGATGCAAGCGGAGAGTGCCGAAGAATGATTCGACGAGAGAAAAATGCAACGCTTTCGAAAATGCCTTTTGAAGCTTGGCTCACTTTTGTTAATCAATACTTGGAGAAAACTACACAAGTGAACAATAGTAAAAGCCCCAGTTCAGATTGGTCGGATGCTGAGATCCTGTTACGTTACCATTCCGTTCTTTAGCAGCGCGAAGCATACAGTTTTGACAGACTTTTGAAAAATTGTTCAATCATGTATTAATCGCCCAATATCAATCAACGCAATGAGTTCCCCAGCAGAGTCGCCACTGTGGGCACGCGCCCCCGAAAATTTGCAGGTTTTTCATGTTCCTGTAAAAGATTGGGTGCGGCCCTCTTTTGGAAAGTGCGGCGAAACGCCTCGATTCAGAGTCGCCACTCGGGTTTTAGCGGTGAAGTACCCAAGGAACCGAACTCGAAAACGTTTGCCATGTTTGTTTGATTTTGAAAAGGCATAGACCGGTCCGTCGTCACCTTTGATATCTGAGGTTCGGGAGTCAGGTTACGAGAGGGGAAGGGTTTTATGGCACCCCCTCTCGCCCAATCCGGAGGTCGGTGTCTACTCGGGCATTTTGTAAAAACGTTTGCATTTTTCTCTCATTCAGTCATTTTTTAGCCAGTTAGGGCGGGGGAGCAGTTAACGGGGATAAAAACTGTAACAAGTTGCATTTATATGTCAAAATATATATGAATGAATTGATTGCAATGCTAAGTATAGATTAAGAACAAGCACTGAGCAGCCTGAACAAACTGGAATATGCTGCCATGAAGGAACGTGAGCAGATTCTGCCAGCATGCACTGGCCGAGCCACTGCATGCTGATTAGACATGTGCACGCCACATCATAACTGGCGTACTCCACTTGTTTGGTTTCTCAGTCTTTGTTTGCAATCCTTTGGGCTCTGGAAAAGGACCAGCGCACATCCAGGGCAAACCACGCAATTAAAAGAGCAGAATATACATGATTAGAAACAGACAAAATGGCTTTAAGCCATGAAAATGAACAGAATACCCCAAAAACAATGTGGGGATAGAAAATAGGCCAAGATTACTCTAAGATGCAAGGGCCAGTCACTGAATCGTGGGCCTACTGCCGTATGCCAGTGTCAAGTGCCGTACGCATGTAATACCACAGTCCAGTGCTTGGCTTTGCATCATCTGGGCTCTGGAACATGACCAGAAGGATCCCAGATGCCTTTTAGACGAACAAAGAGTAAGCAAACGGATATTACGATCAAACAAAACTAAACACAGAAAGCAGTAAAACTGGTTATTAGCATGCTAAGGTGATTGACTGCAATGTAAAGTAACAGAAATGACGATCCATGAACCCCACGCCAGTAGTGCGCGTACTTCCATGACTGGCGTACGGCATACAATGACTGGCGTGCGCCATGTATCATCTCATACAATTGTTGTATTTTATCAGTCTAAGGCCAGGACTAGTATTGCTTACTAGCCTGGGCCTTACTGATCCCCCTCAGGAGCTGAAAACAAAAAAGAACGCAAAGGTGGTATACCTTTTGGTATTGAAGTTTGGAGGTGGTATTGAGCTTTAGAGGTTGAAGATGGAGGTTGTATGGTGACTGAACATCAGTGGGTATATGGGAGTGGACTGCTCTCCTTTCTCTTTCAATGGAAGAAGAGAGAAAAAGAGCAAGAAGAGAGGAGAAGGGAACTTCTTTTCTTCTTTAATGTGGCTAACCCCTTGCAAATGAATGTAAGGGGGGTATTTATAGAGGAGAGAGGGACTGAGATCAGTTTGGGCAAGGCCATGTTTGGCTGGTCTTGGGTGAAAATGGAGCCTCCCATGCATTAAATGCATGAGATTAGTTGATGGGGGGTGTAGGAGAGAGAGGGAGCGTCCCTGCCGAATGTAATCATCAGGGAGACTGTAGCTGACGTCAGGGTGGCACAAAAGTCTCACCCATGTGGCTGAATAAAGTTGATTTGACTGGATTTGACTGGCGTGCACCACACATGGACTGGCGTGCGCCACTTATAACTGGGTCAACGGTCGATGACTGACACGTGGCAGTTAACTGGCGTACGCCTTCAATACACTGGCGTAGGCCAGTTGGGTTTTGTCGGGACTGTTTGGCTCTGGTTTGAAGGGTTTGAAATGGGTTTGAAAGGGGTTTGGGATGCTCAAAGCTCCAACACACCTTCGTCCTCAAACTGTTTTCGACTATAATCATCATTGGGGAAATAAAAGATCGACAAATAACGTTATCTGGATAGTCCAGAAGGGGTTGTCTACACTAGTGTGTGCATGAGTTGCACCGGATCATTTTTTTCTAATCCAAACCAATACTCCACAATCACCTCACCTCCTTCTCCCCAGCCGAAACCCACCTTCTCCCCCTGCAAAAATTCAGACTCCCCCACTCCCCCACCATACCTCCTATTCCATCCAACACGTCATTGCCCAAGAGTTATTAACCTCCCTCCAAAAATCCAAACCCATTTTATATCCCACTTTCCATTTCTTTTTCCCAGCCTTCTTCCTTTTCGGCAGAGAGAGAAGGCAGCCCGAACTCCTCCGTCAACCGGTTCATCACCACCAGAGCACCTCCACCATCTTCAGCCGCATACACCATAACCACCACCACCGAACTCCTCCACTACCGCCAATCTCGCCACCAAAATCATCTCCATTCTGTCCCAAATGGCCGTGAGACCAGCCCCCTTTCCAGTCCCATATCACAGCTCCGGAATCGGCTGAAATACAGCCATGATTCCCCACTAAAATCTGCTCAAACACAGCCCCGTTGTCGGGCGTTCGATCCGACGAGCTCCATCGCCGTTCCGAGCTCCAACCCGCCGCTGTCTCTTCCCGAACCCTGTTTTGCCGGACGAGAGGTAGTCCGAATTCATCTCCTTAAATATATATTATGTTTCGTATTGATTGTTTCGTGTTTCGGTATGATAATAATCAAACCCACCGTTGTCGGTCGAGCCGGCCGAGATCCTCTGTTTTTTCGAAATGAAATAGTAGCTCGGGAAAACTTGGTTGAAAAATTAGTTGTAATAATTACAGTTTAGTCCCTCAAGTTAGATTAGTTTATAAATCTAACCCTTGAAAATTTAAGGCTAATATTATAAGTCCCGAGGTGATTAAGAGTAAATCGTAGACTTTAGTTTCTAAAAAGAAAAGAGACAATAAAAGGAGTAACTTAATTTACATCGCAAGGTTAAATAGTTTTAGCATGTTAGTATGTTTAGATGGATCACTAAATCGCATGATTAAATTAAACGTATGATAAATTAATATGTGTTTAGCTTTATTGCATGATTTGTTATTATCGCAAATTTAATTATTGTTAGTCTGTGAGCATGTTTCGAAAAATGTTGAACTGTGAAATATTGTTATATTGATAGTTTGGACAAATAGGTTTCTGAGTTGGTTGCGATGTGTGGACTTATCATCTTAAACGTTGAAATAGGGTTAACTGAAAATGGAATAAAGTGAGAGGCTGTGATTGTGATTCCGAACAAGGAATCCGGGGGTTGAATTGTGATTCCGGACAAGGAATCCGGGGATTAAATTGTTGGAGGTTGATTGGTGGTGATTTGTTGAAAGTGTTGATTTACGAACCCTGGGTACGGCATGGTGGTGATCGGCTCTCGGATGTTTGGGACGGGACATAAGGGTGGTATTGTGCTTGTGTCACAACCGGGGCTTGAATGTGCTCGCGTGCGCATCCGGTGAAGTTTTATCTGAACTTATGGTCGCGGATGGGATACCGAGTATATAACTTAGGTATTTTTCATCAAGATCTGGAAAAGGGGAGTCGGACCACACCAGTGCCTTACGCCGGAGGTTATGGGTAGGAGCGGATCTATGGATAAGATTCGAGATCTCACATAGGTTAAAGGATAGTAATGAAAGAAAAGTTGATTGCCCTCTTTTGATGTTATTTTAATGCATACCAATTATATTCCTATTGCTTGTAAGCTATGGGTTCATGTGGGTTTTGGCTATTGAGCGTCATCGCTCACGGTACTATGTTGCCCTTATAACTCGAACGCCAGGTACCGAAAATGGAACAGAAGTGTCGTATGATTCGATTGAGTTAAATCCTAATGAGGAAGAAGCTGAAAACCTTGGTTTCCGTGCGCATAGTCACTCTGATTAATTTAAGTCTACTTTATTTTGGAAGCTTATAAGTTTATTTGGAAATTGTAATATGTTGATTTATTCAAAGCGGTTGTAATATAATGACATATGCTTTTGAACTTGTAACAACTCCAATTTTTCATTCAATAAAAATCTCGTTGTTATTCGAAATTTCTTAATTTCTCTTAACTGCTCGATGATTTTACTTATTAAATTCTTAACGGTTGGTCTTTATGCAAACGAACGCCTTATCATCGTATTTCTCGACTAAGAAACCCTAATTGCACTTTAGCCCTCAAAAATTGTTTCTTGACTATTAAGTCCGACTTAGCAAGCCTAGTTAGCTTCTAGCCGGCTTGATGGAGTAACCAAACTAGAAGGCCACCTAGTTACCTTTCCCTAATCAAAGATGGACCGTTTTGCCCATCTTGAACCTTTTGAACCCTATACTAGAAATTGTTTAATTATTTTCTTTTCTTTTATTGTTTTAGTTTTATCCTTTATCCATTGGACGATAAATGTTAGGGGAACTATTATCTATTGGATAAAAGAAACCCATTTCTTTATATTAAAAGAATTTTTGAAAGATTTGAACAAGTACTTTGATTTTTTTTTAAAAATGACATTTGAAAAGTACTTTTGATTATTTTTTCTAATAAAAGTACCCAAGTAACTATGGACCATTGGACAATAACCGTTAGGGTAATCTTTACCCATTGGACAAAAGCCTTTCCTTTATTTTATTTGGTAAGTACATATATATATAAACATGTGTAATAATAAAAAGGACATCTAGTCTTTTTCAAAAACTTAGTTTAAGTATTTAAAGTACTAGTACCTTATTATCCTTTGGTTAATAACCGTTAGGGGTTTTATTATCCATTGGGTAATAGGTTCATCTTCCAACTAAGGACTTAACCCATTAAAATAATATTTTGTTAAGATTTCAGGTAGTACAAAAGTACATTATTATATTAATTAAAGTACGGTACCTTTTGTATTAGTTTAAAGGGTGAATCTTGACCCTTAAAGACTAAGTTGATCTTTGTACAAAAGTACCCCTATTTTTATTTGTATTCTTACATGTTAGTATATACATATATATACATATATAGCTAGTACATGAGAGAGAGAGAGGAGAGAGGAGAGAGGAGAGAGAGAGAGAGCCGTGAGGGAGAGAGAGGAGAGAGGCCGAGAGAGAGAAAGAGGGAGAGGGAGAGGGAGAGAGAGAGAAGGAAGAAAGAAGGAAGAAGAAGAAAGATGGGACTTGTACTTGGATATTCTTCATCTTTTCAAACTTGGAAGATGAATATCTTCCATATCTACCACCATTGCCCTCCTTTGTACCAATTTCAATTGTTTAAACCAAGAATCTTGTACCAATGTCTCCTCCTTTCCAACATATCTTCCAAAGATCAAATCCAAGGACTAACATAGCCATGCAAGCCTACCAAAATTAGCTTCCAACCTTTCAATCAACCTTGACATGTGAAGAAAAAGTGAGACTTAGAGAGCGAGAGAGAGGGGTCGGCCAAAGAGGGAGAGAGGGAGAGCTTGGCCTATAAATAGAAGCTCACTCCAAGCTTAAACTCACACCTTCAACCATTGCTCCAACTTCTCTCTAGAAATTTCAAGAGTTCTTGCTTCCAAAGTTCTTGTTTTCTTACGTTCTTGAGTGTTCTTGAGAGAAACCACCAAACCACCTCCCAAAACCACCGTTAGATCTTTTAAAGTAGCTTAGTTAGTTAGTAAAGTTGTTTCTAGGAAAAGAAAGTTTATCTCTTTTCCTTTCGAAGCAAACCGACGCCGTTACGCCGCCGAAATCCAAAATCGACGACCGAATCTTCGTAGCCGACCACCGCCAAGAAGAATGGTAGTTATCCATATCTTCCACCCCAAGTGTAGAGTAGTTATTTTTGCTTAATATCCCAAATATAAGTAGTTTTGTACCCAAACACTAATCATAAGTTCATTTGGAAGTAACTTGATCATTTTGATTTAAAGTAGATAAGGTTATCTTTTGTTGAGAAACGTATGAGATGCATGATGTTGTTATTATGATTCAAGCATGTTATGTGGTCAAAAGTTGGATAATCTTATTGTATTCATGTTGGAAATCGATAAATGCTCGTTTATGTGGAAAGTCCTACACCCCGGAGTCTATGCATGATAAACGTGACACGAGAATCAAGAAAGTAGAAACATGGCACCTAGGGTGTGTTATCGAAGATGAAAATGTGTGTATCCGAGGGAGGAAATATTTTTGAAACTACATAATGACCAGTTTTGGGTGCATTATGTGAGTTATGTGTGTGTATGCCAATGGGAACCGGCGCGGTGGAACCATTGTGAGGATACTCGGGAACCCGGCGCGGCGGAACCGAGGTTGGGTGTGTGCTTGGTTATCCGTGGTACGGAGCCAATGCGGTTGTGTGCCAATGGGAACCCGGCGCGGCGGAACCATTGTGAGGATACTCGGGAGACCGGCGCGGCAGAACCGAGGTTGGGTGAGTTAAAAAGGAGTTTTTGGTATAAAGGAAAGTGCAGTAAAAACATGGTCTACGATGAGTCTAAATAATGAATAAAACGTTAGTCGAGTAAGGAATGTGATTTACTTGTTGAACTATATGCATGATCTAAGTAGAATTGTTGTTGTTATGTTCCTACATTCATAAGTTAAGGGTTAGAGGGTTTGGATTATTCTATTGAGCGTTTAAGCTCACGGTGTTGCCTTTTTGGTGACCCTGACCTATTATATTGGTGGCGACACCGGTATAATACGTCAGATTTCATAGATGAACAGGGTGAACTTTACACCTTGGAGGCCTTCGGAGCCGAGGAGCTAGTTGTGATGGAAGAACAAGCGGAGCTATAGTTAGGAACCTTAGTTCCCCTCCGTTTGTAATAAAAGTACTTCTTTTATGTTTTTGTTGTAATAAAGAGCCGGACTCGGTTTTTATTTCAATAAAAATGTTTTATTTAACATACCCAAAATCCGGGGCGTTACAGAACTAATGACGTAGTAAATTTATAAATTTCTTTTGTGAAAATAATCTTTTAAATATTTTATTAATGTCTCCGAATTTTCGGGGCGTTACAAATGGTATCAGAGCTTTAGGTTCAAACCCTCGGCCATGGGTAGAATGGGTAGAACCATAAGATAGTGGTCCGTTGCACAAATGAGAATTGAGTTTAAGTTTACCGTCCCAAATTGGGTGGAATTCTGTCAAAACAATCTTCAGATTGAAGTAAGGCGCGGAATTGGCAGTACAGTCGAGCTGGGAATTCCCGAACAATTGGATGATGACTTAAATCGAGAATCGAGTGTGGAACTTAGAAACTTGAAAACATTTTGGTGTTAGTAAACCTTTGTGGCCCGTTCTTGGATAAATATTTTCCCACGCCTCTTAAGGGACGAGAGCAGAACCTAGCACGGAGTACAACCCCACTAGGCGCGGCAAAACCGCACCCTCCAAACTTCAAATTTCAAAATTTAAATTTCAAATCTTTTCCCTCCACAACACCCCTTTTTCCGCTCCTATATATATCACACCACCACTTTCATCTCTTCATCTCCCTCACCATCTTAACCCCTCGAAATCGCTATCCTATCGTACCGAGCCATGGTAACCCGACGACGAGGATTTTCGAAAGACGCCGTGTTCCGAGAAATTGAGCTAGCCGAACTAACCATAACAATCCAAACTCTTTGGATGCAACTCTTCATCCTCATCTTGTTTGGTGCGGTACTTACAATAAGCATGCCACGGTGGTTCGCTGAGAATAACCATCTCAACACCTTCTGGTATTGGGCTCTCGTCGTGGCCATCGCACTCGCAGCGTTCATAAAAGAATACGAACGTCGTTTGCGCCAAGCTTTCGATGAAAGATGGTAGGAAATCTCGAGGAGGGCGAGACCGAGGACGCCAATTAGGCATATCTTAGGCCGGCCTAGGAACAATTGTAATCCTTTGGGATATAGGCTATCGGAAACTAGGATCACTTCCGTCTGTTTAAGAATCTCCTAAGTTGTACTCTTCTTATGTTGATAATAAAAGCCTTATTGCGATTACTACTTGTTCTTGTATGATATCTTTGGTATTAGGATATGGTCCTAATAGCTGTAGTTGTATTTGTGGCATTAGGGCAAAAAGGAACCTTTTGGTAGTAGTAAGTAGGATCTTTCCAACTTGTACTAAGAAAAACCTTATCCTTGTCCCTACTTGCCGTTGTAGTAGAATTCTATGCTTATGATTGTATCTCTCTTTTATCTATGAAAAGCTCGCTTTATTTTAAAGAGTACCGTTGCATACTACTTGGAGAACTACTTTCAATTCTAGAAGGAAAATGGAGTATTTGCATGTCATTGTATAGAAAAATTCAATTTTTTTTTTATTATTCTTGCAATTTCAAAATCCTTTGCTACGAATCCGTAGTAGAAACCCTTTAACAATTTTGCATGAACACTACTGTCGACGCCGCCCACGTTATCAACATGTTAACTCCAATCTCGAGGTCAACACAACACGAAGTTCAATGAAATATCAAGTAACATGGAGGTTACGCAACTTCTACAAGCGATTGCCAGATCGACTCTTTTGACACCCCAACCTTCAGCGTACACCCCTCGAGAAAGTAGATAGATTGACGAATAAAAACATGATGTTGTCAGAGATTCGAAATCATCACCCAGCTATATACTATGCAAACTGAATTCAACGACGGCACCATCATAGTTCAAACAAACCAGGAAGAGCTCAAGGTCATGAATATCTGAGAAAGCGGCAACCATTCTCTTGCAGTGAGGTTCTACTCTCTTTTTTTAAGGGGGATAGACGAACTATTAACAATTATTCATTTAAGTCCCCATTCTCATTCAATCAATTATATCTTAACTGTCCGCTACCTTCAATCTCTCTTGGCTCTTCTAAAAATCACCTCATTATGACTCTCCATTGTTAGAGCTGCAACTTTAACTAAAGCTCAAATCGTTGAACTCCTTGTCTATTCCAAGCACCTAACTCTCGTGACATTTTCTTTTGTGAGTTGGGTATTCCTAAATATCATTTTATTCCAACCTTTCCAGTTTGATTTGATTTGATTTGAAGTCAATAGTTTACTCAATTATGAGTCTAACCTTTATGATCCCTTGAATACTGCATGTTTGGAGCAATCCTCGTTTATTTTTGACCAGCGTATTATCAGCTATCCACAACCTTCAATTCTTTTGATACCACAACAAGACGTGTGCCGACCTTACAAAGCTCTAAATTCACAAACCTAGTTCAAGTTTCAATGTTGGAGTTGTTTAGTCCTTGAGTGCACAGATCGTTGTTATGCTTCATTTTCTTTAAGCTAGGTATCTTGTCTTGAGCTAATAAAATCCAAGAATCGTTCTATCAATTCCTTGCTCTATCTTAAGAATGGACTCGTAAGCCATTACTTATTTTCAGTTGTGCGAATTTTTTTTTATAACTAGAAATGGATGCTTGTTTTGAACTGCGTTTGGCCGATGTGGTGCAAAATAAATATCTAGTTCGGTTTCATCATTGGACCTTGTAATACTTCAGAACCTATTGCCGTTCATCTATATTTCTTAAGAGAACCCTCCTTATTTATTCCATTGCAATGTTTGGAAGCCCAAGTACGTGTTTGTTTCACTCGCCTGATAATCTTTAATCAGAACTATTACAATGATGAAACTCTTCTCCCAAATCATTGAGTTTACTTCGTCTAACTTAATCATTATTCTCATCGTGTTCCAACTCCAACTCAAAAACTACTCAAACTTCTGACTCTTGGAGGAGGATTTATTGTACTTCTATTTGGTGCTTTAACCTCTGAATATTTGATTTATGTTTAAAAACCTCCTGAAATTTTTTTTTTTGTAATCTCATCATTTTCTTTTGGAGAAAAGTATCATCCACCATCTAAGAGGTTAGGGAATCTTATAGCAGACTCTACATCAACGAGGTTATTCGATTGCACGAAGTGCCGGCATCTAGAGTTTTTGATCGAGACCACCGCTTCACCTCTAACTTTTAGGGAAGCCCGTAGAAAGTATTGGGAACAGATATCCGCCTAAGCACAACTTTTCACTCTCAAACTGATGAACAATTTGAGAGGACGATTCAAACCCTGGAGGACATGCTTCGAGTTTTTGTGTTGGATTTTAAAGGGAGTAAGGAGAGACACCTACCGCTGGTGGAGTTTGCCGATAACAACAGTTACCAAGCTAGTATCGGGATGGCCCCTTATGAAGCACTCTACCATGTGTTCTTGAAAATCAAGCTGCATCGTAGGATCATCCAATTTGACAAGAAAGAGAAAATATTGCCTCGCTACATTGGTCCGTACGAAATCTTAAAGCAAATTGGAGAAGTAACCTATTGCCTCGCTTTACCGCCGCAGATCGCCAAGGTTCACAACATCTTTCATGTTTCTATGCTGCGAAAATATATGGCCCATCTCACCCACGTGCTCAATTGAGAGGAAGTCACACTGGACGAGAAAACGATCATTAAAGGGCAACCGGTGAAATTTAGGATCGTGGAGAAAAGGTTACCCGAGGGCGAACAATTGAATTAGTCAAAGTCTTATGGAGGCACCAAGGACTAGAGGAATCAACTTGGGAATGTGAGGACACAGTGAATGCCAACTATCCACAGCTGTTTCAAATCGAAGCTACATCTTAATTTTGAGGACGAAATTGTTTTAAGGGAGATAGATTGTAAAGACCCAGTATTTTTAATAAATAATAATAATTTCCAAAACAAAAATAATATTTTGCTAGTTGTTTTATTTAATGCAAAAAAATTATTTATGTCGTCACGCCAATTTTTTTTCCATAGTCAATTATGCGCGCATGTATCCAACGAGTAATTTTCCTAGTGTGTGCATGAGTTGCACCGGATCATTTTTTTCTAATCCAAACCAATACTCCACAATCACCTCACCTCCTTCTCCCCAGCCGAAACCCACCTTCTCCCCCTGCAAAAATTCAGACTCCCCCACTCCCCCACCATACCTCCTATTCCTTCCAACACATTATTGCCCAAGAGTTATTAACCTCCCTCCAAAAATCCAAACCCATTTTGTATTCCACTTTCCATTTCTTTTTCCCAGCCTTCTTCCATTTCGGCAGAGAGAGAAGGCAGTCCGAACTCCTCCATCAACCGGTTCATCACCACCGGAGCACCACCACCATCTTCAGCCGTATACACCATAACCACCACCACCGAACTCCTCCACTACCGCCAATCTCGCCACCAAAATCATCTCCATTTCTGTCCCAAATGGCCGTGAGACCAGCCCCCTTTCCAGTCCCATATCACAGCTCCGGAATCGGCTGAAATACAGCCATGATTCCCCACTAAAATCTGCTCAAACACAGCCCCGTTGTCGGGCGTTCGATCCGACGAGCTCCATCGCCGTTCCGAGCTCCAACCCGCCGCTGTCTCTTCCCGAACCCTGTTTTGCCGAACGAGAGGTAGTCCGAACTCACCTCCCTAAATATATATTATGTTTCGTATTGATTGTTTCGAAACATGATAATAATCAAACCGACCGTTGTCGGTCGAGCCGGCCGAGATCCTCTGGTTTTCCGAAATGAAATAGTAGCTCGGGAAAACTTGGTTGAAAAATTAGTTGTAATAATTACAGTTTAGTCCCTCAAGTTAGATTAGTTTATAAATCTAACCCTTGAAAATTTAAGGCTAAGTTATAAGTCCCGAGATGATTAAGAGTAAATCGTAGACTTTAGTTTCGAAAAAGAAAAGAGACATTAAAAGGAGTAACTTAATTTACATCGCAAGGTTAAATAGTTTTAGCATGTTAGTATGTTTAGTTGGATCATTGAATCGCATGATTAAATTAAATGTATGATAAATTAATATGTGTTTAGCTTTATTGCATGATTTGTTATTATCGCAAATTTAATTATTGTTAGTCTGTGAGCATGTTTCGAAAAATGTTGAACTGTGAAATATTGTTATATTGATAGTTTGGACAAATAGGTTCCTGGGTTGGTTGCGATGTGCGGACTTATCATCTTAAACGTTGAAATAGGGTTAACTGAAAATGGAATAAAGTGAGAGGCTGTGATTGTGATTCCGGACAAGGAATCCGGGGGTTGAATTGTGATTCCGGACAAGGAATCCGGGGATTAAATTGTTGGAGGTTGATTGGTGGTGATTTGTTGAAAGTGTTGATTTACGAACCCTGGGTACTGCATGGTGGTGATCGGCTCTCGAATGTTTGGGACGGGACATAAGGGTGGTATTGTGCTTGTGTCACAACCCGGGCTTGAATGTGCTCGCGTGCGCATCCGGTGAAGTTTTATCCGAACTTATGGTCGCGGATGGGATACCGAGTATATAACTTAGTATTTTTCATCAAGATCTGGAAAAGGGGAGTCGGACCACACCAGTGCCTTACGCCGGAGGTTATGGGTAGGAGCGGATCTATGGATAAGATTCGAGATCTCACATAGGTTAAAGGATAGTAATGAAAGAAAAGTTGATTGCCCTCTTTTGATGTTATTTTAATGCATACCAATTATATTCCTATTGCTTGTAAGCTATGGGTTCAGGTGGGTTTTGGCTATTGAGCGTCATCGCTCACGGTACTATGTTGCCCTAGTAACTCGAACGCCAGGTACTGAAGATGGAACAGAAGTGTCGTACGATTCGATCGAGTTAAATCCTAATGAGGAAGAAGTTGAAAACCTTGGTTTCCGTGATAGTCACTCTGATTAATTTAAATCTACTTTATTTTGGAAGCTTATAAGTTTATTTGGAAATTGTAATATGTTGATTTATTCAAAACTGTTGTAATATAATGACATATGCTTTTGAACTAGTGATGTAGTAAATTTATAAATTTCTTTTGTGAAAATAATCTTTTAAATATTTTATTAATGTCTCCGAATTTTCGGGGCGTTACAGTTTTTCTTGTTCTTGAGCATTTTTGAAGTTCTTCTTAAGTTCTTCAAGAAACTCATCCTAAAACCCCTTTTTGGATCCAAAAAGTTCAAGTAGTTTAGTCAAGATCAAGTTTCGAGAGAAATCTCTCTTTCGAAACTTTCGAAAGCATACATAGGAAGTTACTCCGCCGACGTACTCATTTTTTTCCGTAGTCGCCACTACCGCCAAGAAGAAATGTAGGAACCCTAGTCCACTTACTCTACGTATAGTATAGAATCGTATGTTGAAAAGTAGAAATGTCTGTAAGTTCAAAGTATAATTTTCTTATTCGTTTTCGTTAAAGTAGATAAGGCTATGACGTTTGAAATACATGATAGTTAACAAACTTATTTTCACTAAATGGAAGTTTGAGCATGTTGGAATAATCAACTTTTAACTACGAATAAACATATGTTATTTAGAACTTGCCAAAAAGGAAGAAAGAATAGCTTTCGAAAGATAAAGACTTATCGTTGATAGAAGTATTTGTATTTTGATCTTTAGGATGGTTATGCGCATGATTACTAATATATAATTGGATGATCTTGCTACTTTAGTTTCAAGATTACAATGAATGATTTATGATTACTTTTGTGAAAAGTCCTACTGCGGAGTCAATGCATGAAACGTGATACGGAAATCGAGAAAGTAGAAACATGACACCTAGGGTGTGGTTAATGAAAAGGTGTGTTTTGACTTGGATAAAATATTTTTGAAACTACATAATGGTCGGATGTCGTAGTCATTGTGTGGGTGTGTTTTTCGAAAATCCAATGGGAACCCGGAGCGGCAGAACCATTGTGGGATTCTCGGGAACCCGGAGCGGCGGAACCATTGTGGGATTCTTGGGAACCCGGAGCGGCGGAACCGAGGGTTTTTAATTGTGGATTGGTTATCCATGGAGAGGAGCCAATGCCAAATTCAATGATTTTGTGTGCCAATGGGAACTCGGAGTAGCGGAACCATCGTGAGGTTGTGTGTGTTCTCATGGGAACCCGGAGCGGCGGAACCATGGTGAGGATCCTCGGGAACCCAGAGCGGGGGAACCGAGGTATGGCTTGGTTATTCGTGGAGAGGAGCCAACACAAAATTTTGTATGCCAATGGGAACCCGGAGCAGCGGAACCATTGTGTGGACACTCAGGAACCCGGAGCGGTGGAACCGAGGTTGAGTGTGTAAAAACGATTTTGAAAATGTGAAATGGTTATGGAAATGTTCATAAAATGTTGACACGGTTTACCATGGACACAAATGATGGTTGATTAGCGAATATGGATGTGCCATTGTGAACTATTTTGTTAAATATGCATGTATTATGTGGAAATCGTTAGTACTATGATCTTCTGTTTGTAAGCTAAGGATTAGTGGGTATGAGTTATTCTATTGAGCTTTTATAGCTCATGGTGTTACCATTGGTGACCCTGACATATTATATAGGTAGCGACGCTGGTATAATGTGTCAGACCTTGTAGATGATCAAGATGAACAGTACACCTTAGAGGCTTTTGGAGCTGAGGAGCTGGCTAGGATGGAGGAGCAGGTGGAGCTATAGTTAGGAACCCTAGAACCCCCTTCATTTGTGTAAATACTGAACTCTTATGGGAGTTTTGATGTAATAACGAGTCAGACTCCATTTGGTTTTATCAATAAAATGTCTATTTAACGTACCCAAAATTGGGGGCGTTACATCATCCAAGCCCTAAGACTTGCCAGAAAACAACCTGCCCCCTCAGTCAAAACCCATTATCACTAGCCATCCAGAGAAGGTATAAGCAGACCAAAATTCTAATACTTCAACTGAACCCAACAATTCCCAACGTGACACTCACTTCTAAAGAACCGACTACTATAGAGGACCTCGACATCGAGGAAGCAATAAGGAGATAGATGCATCCAATACTTGGGTACTCCCAAACCCACACGAATGCCGAATCCACACGAACCGCACAACCTCAACCGAGTCGAAATCTAGAAGTGAGGCAGAAGGAGCCTACATTCTGCCACCGAATCAACGGGTCCAAAACAAGGCTACACAAACTGCAAGGAATTATATATTGCTCCGCTCAACTAGCAAATTACCACCCATCTAATAAGAACAGTCACAGTTACACTCATACCACACATAGAATAATCAGGCCTAGTACAGTAGAGAAATCAAGGGTTTTGAAGATTTGACAAAGATTCAAATACTCCATCCTAACACAGTTGTATCAATGATAGGTGCGTAAATACGCCTATTTACGCCCCTAACTTAGGCTTTTTATGTCCATTTAGCGCGCTACTTGGGATTTCATACTTGTTAATTGCATTTCAGGATTCTCGGAGCCGATGGTTAGCATTTGAAGCTAAAAGCACAATATCATATTTAAAGCAAAGCCGGTGCTGCTAAAATTAATGAAGATATGGGATTGAGTGTAGACTAGATTAACCAAAGGCGGAAGCAGTGGATTAAACCCCTAGCAACAATGGAAATTGGTAGCATAGTCTTGCACGTGGTTTTGTGGCTGGGAATTGGGCCATATATTTGCCATGACAAAATGGGGGAGTTTGGAAAATGTGGGCCATTAATTATGACTTGTAGAAGGACGTGGGCTGGAAAAAGATAATTCTCGGTGCAGCGGCAACATTATAAAAGAAGAGAAAAAGGGTTTTGTGGAGATCTTTCATCATATTTTTCCCACGGCAGAAACAGAACAGAACGGGGGCTGCCATTGGAGATCTGATTTCCCACGACAGGAACAGAACAAAAGCTGCCGTGCTAGGATCTTTTTCTCCCACGGGGAAACGGTAAGAACGGGACTGCCATCAGGAGCTTTACTCATGCTTACAGAAAGCAATTGAGTTGTGCGGCTTTTGATCACGCCTCGGCCAGAGCGGTAGCAACACGACGGAAGAAAAAAAAACAAGCTTCAGGGTTTAATCTTTTTATTCTCTGCAAGTTTTTAGTTTATTGCTCAATGGAGTTTATTTGTTTCACGATTATTTGTTCTCAATCCATGAGCGGCCAAACTATTTGGCTAGGGTGACGAGGAGGTCTCTCCAACTAGCGCAGTTGTTAGATTTCTAGGGTTTTATATTTAACTTGATTGTATGACTTGATCGATTCGTAACTTTTTATGACGTTTTATATTTTTCCAATATTCGAATGTGTTTGTATTCATGATTTCAAGCACAGTCATGCAATGATTTTGAATGTTTCGAGATAGGCTTTGAGATAGATTATACGACGTGAGACGGATCGTGCCGTGGTTAAATCCAATGAGACGATCCGTGCCGTGTTGAGATAACCTATACGGAGTACGAATCTTGATTATATTTTTGGGGATTATCGATAGGAATTGCTACCCTACGGTGATCTGGTTGAATGTTGAATGTAAACCCTAGGCTTCAAAATAATTGCGTTACAAAGGGAGACTGAATCGGAAACCCTAGTCCTTTATCTCATTTGTTTCAAAATCCTTTAATTGCTTTCTAGTTTAATTTTAGTTTAAGCAAATCCAAATCAAAATCCAACTTCCTTTTAGTTCCAGAATTAAATTAAAAATTAATTGAAAGTACCGTAACTTAGCTTTTTACTCTCCGTGGATGATCTTGGACTTGACCGCTATTCTTCGGAATATTAGTTAATTCCTTATTTTATAAATTATATTTTTGGTGCGAAAACGACAGACCAAATTTTGGCGCCGTTGCCGGGGAGTTAAAATACGGTTGCGTATTTTCAATTTGTTTTTAGTTTAATTCTTTGTTTTATTTAATTTTTTTTTCTTTCCTGTTAGTCTGTTTCAGCATTACCAGGTTTTTGAACATCACAAGGATTGTGAAGTTGAATTTATTGGTGGCCAGGCGGATCAAAGCGATTTCGTTTACCCACTGTGAGTTCTCTTTTCCAGTACTTTATTGTTGGATCGCCAAAACGGTAGTGGAACTAGGGTTTTTGGGATATTTATGCGTCGATATCGGTCGTTATCACCTGAGACAGCGTCTGATACTGATCCTGAATTTGAGAAAACCCTTCGATCTTTTAGGAATTCTCTTAAAGCAAAACGTGAATGCCCAATTGCTCGTAATATAAACTTTGACGTAATGGGTGACCAAACAGGAGCAATTGGTGGGGAACAGGGCTCCCCATTGGTGGAGTATTTTATTCCAAATGAGTATGAGTCCACTTAGTGCATAGTTATGCCCACGGTAAGAGCCAACCAATACAAGATAAGGCCGGGCACTTTACAGATGTTGCCCTCATTTTATGGGAAACCAAACGAGGATCCTTATGATCACTTGAACCAATTTATGGAAACGAGCAAAATTATTTGAATTCGTGACTTTGATAAGGATGCATTGAAATTACTCCTTTTCCCATTGTCGTTGAAGGATAAGGCCAAACAGTGGTTGAACTCCTTACAGGCAAACTCCATCACCTCTTGGACTCAGATGTGCGAAGAGTTCCTAAAGAAATATTTCTCCATCGGTAAGACAACCCTTCATAGACAAGAGATCACCGGATTTACCCAACACGATGGAGAACAGTTTCATGAATCTTGGGAGAGATTCAATGACCTTCTTAGGACGTGTCCTCACCATGCTATCCCCAAGTGGCAGCTTGTTCAGTCTTTTTACCAGGGTCCGCCAACTGGTTGATTCTTCTAGTGGTGGGACCTTCCTGCATAAGAATGTG
Organism: Rhododendron ovatum; assembly: GCA_019656835.1. Taxonomy (NCBI): domain Eukaryota; kingdom Viridiplantae; phylum Streptophyta; class Magnoliopsida; order Ericales; family Ericaceae; genus Rhododendron; species Rhododendron ovatum. Next base: position 21,156,584 of record CM033800.1, read on the forward strand.
AACGATGCATGGAAGTTATTTGAAAATCTTAGTGAAAACTCTCAACACCGTGCATCGTCCCTCAGGCATTCGAGAGGGGCAGCGTCTAGTTCTTCTAAACAGAGAGGGGTCTATGAGGTTCAGCCCTCAAATGACCTTACACGTCAAGTAGCTGCCTTGACCCAAACACTGAAAGAATTAATCACTTCAGGTCAACATCCTCTCCCTGTGGGACATCATCCGCCCACTTTTCAGGAGGCGTGTGGGATTTGTGCTAGTCCCATGCATTACATCACTGATTGTCCTTCTGCTTCCCAATATCTAGAGTTTGTGCAAGAGCAAGTTAGTGCTACACAAGGGTTCTCCAGGCCAGGCTACGACCCATTTTCTCCAACATACAATGCTGGCTGGAAAGATCACCCTAACTTTTCTTGGAGGACACAAAATCATGGCAGTCCCTCCTCTTTGCAACAGAGACCGCACAACCTAAGTGGTTTCAACCAACCAAAGCCCAATTACCCAAGCAATTTTAATCAAATGGCTTCCCAAAGGGCACCAAAGCCCTTCCCTACATTCTCACGAAGGACCCTTTAGAGGCGTGCTTGGCCCATTATGGCCATGAGGAGTACGACTTAGGTCAAACCATTGCAGAGGTCAACTCAGTGCTCAATCATGCACCTCCAACATGGCGAGCCAAGTTTGAACCATTACCACCCTTGTCACGTGAGCCTGCGTTCCCTTCTATAGAGGCCCCTCCGAAGCTTGAGCTGAAGCCACTTCCGGCCAATCTCAAGCATATCTTTTTAGGGTCTACAGATACTCTTCCTGCGATTATCGCGTCTGACCTTACTGTCGTGCAGGAGGGTCAGCTTGTTGATGTGCTTAGGAGGCACAAGGGTGCCTTAGGGTGGTCGGTAGCGGACCTCAAGGGGATAGACCCCTCCGTTTGCATGCATCGTATAAATTGTGAGGAAGATGCCAAACCATCTCGAGAGATGCAACGGAGATTAAATCCCAACATGAAAGAGGTGGTGAAATTGTTAGATGCGGGTATCATATACCCCATCTCTGATAGTAAATGGGTGAGTCCCACGCAGGTGGTGCCTAAGAAGTCAGGCATCACTGTGGTGAAAAATGATAAGGGTGAATCTGTCCCCACTCGCATGACCACGGGGTGGCGAGTGTGCATTGATTACCGGAAGTTGAATTCCTTGACTAGGAAGGATCACTTTCCACTTCCATTTGTGGATCAAATCCTAGAACGCTTGGCGGGCCAGAGTTACTATTGTTTTCTTGATGGCTATTCAGGCTATAATCAAGTGCCCGTTGACCCCGCAAACCAAGAAAATACCACGTTCACCTGTCCATTTGGCACCTTTGCTTATCGGCGGATGCATTTTGGTTTGTGCAATGCACCTGCAACCTTTCAAAGGTGCATGATGGCAATATTCTCCGATATGGTGGAGAATTTTCTTGAGGTCTTCATGGACGACTTCTCGGTTTTTGGGAAGTCTTTCGAGAGTTGTCTCCATAATCTAGAGAGGGTGCTTAAGCGCTGTTTGGAGACCAATTTGGTGTTAAGTTGGGAGAAGAGCCATTTTATGGTTCAAGAGGGAATTGTGCTAGGTCATGTCGTGTCTAAAAGGGGGATCGAAGTCGACAAAGCTAAAGTGGTCCTTATCTCTAAGCTTCCACCCCCTTCTACCGTCAAGCAAATCCGCTCATTTTTAGGGCATGTAGGGTTTTACCGCCGCTTCATTAGAGACTTTAGCAAAATTTCAAAGCCCTTGTGCGACCTCCTTGCCAAGGATGCCCCGTTTGTCTTTGATGATGCGTGCATGAATGCCTTCGTGAAGCTTCGTACTGCGTTGTCTTTCGCCCCGATCATACAATCCCCTGTTTGGTCTCTTCCCTTCGAGATCATGTGTGATGCGTCCGACTATGCGGTTGGCGCGGTCCTTGGCCAACGGGTGAATAAGGTGCCGCATGCCATTTACTATGCGAGCAAGACTCTCTCTGATGCTCAATTGAACTATACCACTACGGAGAAGGAGATGCTTGCGGTAGTATTTGCGTTAGATAAGTTTCGGTCCTACCTCTTGAGGTCAAAGATTATCGTGTACTCTAACCATGCCGCACTACGGTACTTGCTTTCAAAGAAGGACACGAAACCTAGGTTGATTAGGTGGGTCTTGTTGCTACAAGAATTTGACTTAGAAATCCGGGACAAGAAAGGTTCCGAAAACTCCGTAGCTGACCACCTCTCGAGGATCTTGATTGACTCCGCATGTGACCCTTTACCCTTAAAAGACTCCTTTTCGGATGAGCAACTTTTTGCGGTGTCACATAGTCAACCCCCTTGGTATGCAAACATTGTAAATTACCATGCCACTAGCACCATACCTTCCCATTGGTCCAAGCAAGACAAGGACCGATTCTTTGCACAGGTTGGTAATTATTTTTGGGAGGATCTGGAGTTGTTCAAATATTGTTCGGATCAAGTGATTCGGCGATGTGTCCCCGAAAGTGAGCAACAGAGCATATTGACTTTTTGTCATACTCTCGAGTGTGGGGGACATTTTAGCAGTAAGAGGACCTCGGCAAAGGTCTTGCAATGCGGGTTCTATTGGCCCACACTTTTTAAGGATGCCCATGAGTTTTGCAAGGCATGCCTTCGTTGCCAAAAGGTTGGCAACATATCCAACCGAGACATGATGCCTTTGTCCGATATTCTTGTGGTAGAAATTTTTGATGTGTGGGGAATTGATTTTATGGGACCATTCCCAACTTCTTTTGGGAATGAGTATATTTTAGTGGCAGTAGATTATGTCTCAAAGTGGGTGGAAGCGGTAGCAACGCGGACTAATGACCACAAGGTTGTGGTCGAATTCTTGCAAAGTAACATTTTTAGTCGATTTGGCTACCCACGTTCGATTATAAGTGATGAGGGAACCCACTTCCTAAACAAATACTTTGCGGCGCTAGTAAAGAAATATTCTATCACTCACAAGGTGGCAACACCTTATCATCCTCAAACTAGTGGCCAAGTAGAGGTCTCGAATAGGGAGGTTAAATCAATTCTTGAGAAAACGGTTAGGCCCGATCGGAAAGATTGGTCAATTAGGCTTAATGATGCTTTATGGGCCTACCGTACAGCTTTTAAAACTCCCATTGGCATGCCTCCTTACCGGTTGGTTTACGGTAAAGCGTGCCACTTGCCTGTAGAGTTGGAACATAGGGCCATGTGGGCCATTAAGAAATTTAATTTTGATATGGTTATTGCCGGTTCGAATCGTAAACTCCAACTCAATGAATTAGAAGAACTTCGTAATGATACTTATGAGAGCTCTAAAATCTATAAGGCTAGGACTAAAGCATTCCATGATAAGCATATCCGTTGGAAGTCCTTTGAGCCTAATCAAAAGGTGTGGCTCTTCAATTCACGTTTGAAATTGTTTTCGGGCAAGTTGAACTCTAGATGGGATGGACCTTATGTTATTACTCGTGTATACCCCCATGGTGCGATTGAAATTTGGGATCCACGTGATGGCCAAGTATCTAAGGTTAATGGCCAACGATTGAAGCCATATGTGGACGGTTTGAGTGAAGAGGGTGAAATTGAGTCCATCAATTTGGTGGACCCAGTGTACCCTAACCTTTGAGCGCTTTCAATGAGTCTAGGAGACTTGAAATCTATGGAGTTTGAGAGACCTCCAGTGTTTGCCGTGCTCGAACGGCTTCTGAAGGTCTGGTATAGCCACCTTGTCAAAACTATGTATGTAGTACCTAGGAGGTTGGGTCTGGCGGCAGGCATGTAGTTAGGAGCGAAAATTCTGTCTGAACCATCTAATTTTAACGTCCAACTTGGTGGAGATTGCTTCATAAACCGAGTGGTGGGTAAGGAATCTGGCAGCCCCAGAGGGAGTGACAGCCTATTAGATGATGGCACCACTTCTCAAGATATCGTTGAATCCTACACATATTGTCCTTCCAACGAATAGGGAACCACAGTCTTTGACAAGGGAGAAAAGTAGTACCCGTGTCTTTCACGTGAAGAAAGTGTATACGCTTTTGTCTTGGTGGAGTATTTGAGGGAGTATTTGTTAGCATTTTTATTTTTGTTTTCTCTTTTTCTTCGCTTTGTGTCTTTTGTTTTAATTTCTTTTATTCTCTATATTTTGTATTGTGGGACTAACGAAGCGCAGGTTTACGCTACAAGTTGGGGGATGACTCCCACTTTTTCTTTTGCCTTGCTTTTTGTTGCTCTTACGTGAGGTGATATCTCTCCTTTCTTTTTCCCGCTTGTCTTTTATTTTTCTATGGTTGAGTCGTCACTGAGGACAGTGCCATTTTAAGTAGGGGGATGGATCACTTTGTTTTTTGTTTATTTATAGTTATAGTCAAAATGAAAAAAAAAATTGAAAATTGAAAAAATTACTTGTTGGATCCTGTTTACTTGAGATTTGGAAATTGTGATGTTTACTTGTTGGTTGCTTGTGCTAAGAATCAGTGGGCATTACTTGCATATTTTGTTGCATGATAGTTCTTTTTGCTAGCTTGGTGATAGGAATTTATCTTGGCACACTCTCTTAGCATCTTTGCACATGCACGTTTCTTGGACCTTGACTGCTTGTGAGATGTAACTTGAGTGATTTCAATGGCTAGATTAGTGGAGACTTATGCCCATGTGAGCTTTAGTGCCTTACTTTCTTTTGGAGTGGTGTCACATAAACTCTTCGTTTGTCGTAAAAAAAAAGAGAGCTTAATCGTTGTTGATCTCATTATCTTTGTCGTCAAGTATTGGGACTTAATGCATGCGTAATATTTCATCTTTTGGGAATGGAAAGTTACATGGTTGTATTGCCCCTAGGAGATGATAGTAGGCCATTTTTGTGCTTTGAGCCGGTTTGTTTCTTTTTCTTAAACACTTATCCCTTGCAAGCCACATTGAGCCTCTTGCATGAGCCTTTTTCTTGTTAAGCTTCACCAACTATATTGTGTCTTGAGAATGGCAAGTTAATCATGTGAAGGTTAATTTTTAAGAGAGTGGAGAAAGTGTATTTGAGAAAGATTTGCTTGAATTGTGGTGTGTTCTTCCCCATTGTTAAAAACAGTGAGAAAATTGCAAAAAAAAAAAATAGAACTTGAATGAAAAAGGGGAAGACACCTATGCATTTGTTTGAAAGAAACGTGTGAACTTCATTGTGGAATTGTGTGAAGGGTGAAAAATATGAGAGATATGGCGGAGTTGAAAAGAGTTGGAAGAGGGGGCACAAAGTTACTTGCCCTATGTTGTTTTGGCCTATTCTCGGACACTTGCTTATGATTTGTCCTAACTTTTGAAGCACTTTTCCGTACCCAATGATATAACCAAAATAAAAGTCCTACTTGATCTTAGGGGCAATGGGTTGTGATCGATGGATATATATAGTCTTTAATACTTGGCATTCCATTCATGAGATCTTGTGTCCACTTTAAAAAGCTTTCTTTTCGCGTCTAAGTGTGCAGGATACTTTGGTTCTTTATTGCATAACTTCCATCCGCACACGTTGAGAGTTTATTAAATGCACCTTGTTTCGAGCGTTTTCTTTTGTTGAGTGCATGACATATTGAGAATTGAAGTTGAGACTCGGTCCGGAGAGAGTTCTTGGTTGTGGTTCACTTTTGGTCAAGGTCTTTGCTCACACACGCTAAGTTTGGGTGCCATGATTTATTTCTATGTTTTGATAGCGTTTAGAACTATTATTGCATATGTTATATTCTTGGTATTGGTGCATCGATGAGTTGCATTACCGGTTTTTGGGTTCTAAGTGAAAGGATCTGCGGTGTTTTGTGGGTGATCACTGCTGAAAACCCTCACGAGACTTCACTTGTCCTACCGGGACCACCCGGGGGTTTAAAAGATCTATCCCTTAGTTAGTTGCTTTCTTTTATTTGTTTTTCCTTTCTTTGCTAGGGACTAGCAAAGTGTAAGTTGGGGGATGTGATAGGTGCGTAAATACGCCTATTTACGCCCCCTAACTTAGGCTTTTTATGTCCATTTAGCGCGCTACTTGGGATTTCATACTTGTTAATTGCATTTCAGGATTCTCGGAGCCGATGGTTAGCATTTGAAGCTAAAAGCACAATATCATATTTAAAGCAAAGCCGGTGCTGCTAAAATTAATGAAGATATGGGATTGAGTGTAGACTAGATTAACCAAAGGCGGAAGCAGTGGATTAAACTCCTAGCAACAATGGAAATTGGTAGCATAGTCTTGCACGTGGTTTTGTGGCTGGGAATTGGGCCATATATTTGCCATGACAAAATGGGGGAGTTTGGAAAATGTGGGCCATTAATTATGACTTGTAGAAGGACGTGGGCTGGAAAAAGATAATTCTCGGTGCAGCGGCAACATTATAAAAGAAGAGAAAAAGGGTTTTGTGGAGATCTTTCATCATATTTTTCCCACGGCAGAAACAGAACAGAACGGGGGCTGCCATTGGAGATCTGATTTCCCACGACAGGAACAGAACAAAAGCTGCCGTGCTAGGATCTTTTTCTCCCACGGAGAAACGGTAAGAACGGGACTGCCATCAGGAGCTTTACTCATGCTTACAGAAAGCAATTGAGTTGTGCGGCTTTTGATCACGCCTTGGCCAGAGCGGTAGCAACACGACGGAAGAAGAAAAAACAAGCTTCAGGGTTTAATCTTTTTATTCTCTGCAAGTTTTTAGTTTATTGCTCAATGGAGTTTATTTGTTTCACGATTATTTGTTCTCAATCCATGAGCGGCTAAACTATTTGGCTAGGGTGACGAGGAGGTCTCTCCAACGAGCGCAGTTATTAGATTTCTAGGGTTTTATATTTAACTTGATTGTATGACTTGATCGATTCGTAACTTTTTATGAAGTTTTATATTTTTCCAATATTTGAATGTGTTTGTATTCATGATTTCAAGCACAGTCATGCAATGATTTTGAATGTTTCGAGATAGGCTTTGAGATAGATTATACGACGTGAGACGGATCGTGCCGTGGTTAAATCCAATGAGACGATCTGTGCCGTGTTGAGATAACCTATACGGAGTACGAATCTCGATTATATTTTTGGGGATTATCGATAGGAATTGCTACCCTACGGTGATCTGGTTGAATGTTGAATGTAAACCCTAGGCTTCGAAATAATTGCGTTACAAAGGGAGACTGAATCGGAAACCCTAGTCCTTTATCTCATTTGTTTCAAAATCCTTTAATTGCTTTCTAGTTTAATTTTAGTTTAAGCAAATCCAAATCAAAATCCAACTTCCTTTTAGTTCCAGAATTAAATTAAAAATTAATTGAAAGTACCGTAACTTAGCTTTTTACTCTCCGTGGACGATCTTGGACTTGACCGCTATTCTTCGGAATATTAGTTAATTCCTTATTTTATAAATTATATTTTTGGTGCGAAAACGACAGACTAATCAAGCATAGTACCCACTTCTAAGGGACAATTACTGCCGAGGACCGGGCTCCGAGAAGATGCTCAATCCGGAGATGTGGACATCCGACAAGGTTACCTCCCCAAGCACCTTGCACACCCCGCCCAATCCAACCGGTCTAATACTCCTTTGTCCTAGTACACAATGCTTACAATAACCTAAAAGTGGGACAATATAAGGGCCTTGAATCTGTCCCCCATTAACGGTGCATAAATATTGCCACCGAATCAGCTGGCATCCCATCAATAGTGCATTACCACTGAATCATCTGATCACAAACTGAAGCACACAAAACTGTAGAAAGAACCATAAACAATCCCTTTCAATCAGTGCATCACCACTAATCTAGTAAGGGCCACTTATGGCTAATTTTCCCATGGTCACCTAACTATGTTACTGTGAATTCACTCATTCACTCTCGGTTGGTTTAAGTTTTGGTTACAATTTGCAGAACCCCTAAGTTCTTACTAGAACTTTCCGAAATAGAGGCTTCAAGCACAGTATTATCATGTTTAATTAGATAAATTACGTGTATTGTCCTTCACTTAACGTGCAAGACTTGCTTATTTCTAAACTAATCACTCTTAAGTCCTGACCACGTTGTGAAAAAACACAAATGTTGATAAACTACCCCATGAAAATTCGTCATCAAACATACTTCTCTTGCCAGTATCGAGTCAAACCAAATTTGAACTCCAGCAAAACACAAGCCCACAAGTTTGTACATGATCACTTTTTCTAGCCTGTTTTGACAAAGGGCTTCATTTATATATATACACTTGCCACTTGAATTCTATATAGCTTGTGGTCATCTATCTGTAGTGGAGTACAAGGGTGGAGAGAGAAGCAATGGCCATGAATAATTTGGCTTTGGGCGTGTTTTTGATCGTCATCAACTTGAGGTTATTTGCAAAGGGTACTGAAGATGCCAGTCAAGGTCTAGGAGCTTCATTTATCTTTGGTGATTCATTGGTTGATGCGGGAAATAACAATTATCTTCCGACTTTGTCGAGAGCTAATATCCCACCAAATGGGATTGATTTTAAGCCATCTGGAGGGAATCCCACCGGCCGGTACACCAATGGAAGAACCATCGGAGACATTGTCGGTATGATTTCTCGTTTTCTTTCATGCATGGAAGTTCAGTCAAAGGATCTGACTGAATCCTCCAAGTCTAATCCCAGTATCAAGACCCAAGACACTATATATGTGGCGCATTTTTTTATGGCACTTGTCTTTTACATTTGTGTTTGATGATTTTGATCATTCAACTTAAGTCCATTGGTATATGCATGGAGAAATAGAGGATATTCTTGGCGGCTCAATTATACATACACTATTGAACTTGAACTTGTATACAGAACGATATGGGAAATTCAAATCTTGTCATTAACTAATTGACTAGCTCATCAAATTGAGAGAGAATGACTATTACCAAATGAGATGGTGGATCTATATAATAAACCTAACAACCATGTTTCAACGCAATTTGTTACGGTCACGTACATTTGCATGGTGGGGTTCACTATGTACGAGCCAGAGACTGATACAAGATTAAATGTAATTAATGTTTTAATTGGTGTCACCAGTGACGTGGTACGTACGTATATATTACCCAGACAATGGAATATTTCTCATCAATGATAGAGTGTCACTAAAAGCATTGACTTAAAAAGTACTGACAAATTTTATTAAATTATTAATTAAATTTTTCTAGGAGAGTTATTGGGACAACCACACTATGCAATGCCATTTCTGGCGCCAAATTGCACTGGAAAAGTTGTACTACACGGAGTGAATTACGCATCCGGTGGAGGCGGGATTATGAATGCCACTGGAAGAATATTTGTAAGTGCTCTAACCTAAATTATCAATCACTCTATTATTTCTTCAACACAGAAATACATTATTACGATTTTCAATTTCGGTGTGTGTGTGTGTGTGTGCAGATTAATAGGCTTTCATTGGCGATCCAAGTTGATTACTTCAACATTACTAGAAAACAGATTGACCAATTGTTGGGTGAAAAAGAGGCGAGAGACTATATCATGAGGAAATCCATATTCTCCCTCACAATCGGATCGAATGATTTTCTCAATAATTATTTGCTTCCAGTCCTCTCAATCGGAACAAGGATATCCCAAAGTCCAGATTCTTTCATAGACGATCTTATTACCCACCTCAGAGCCCAACTCACGGTACGTATGTACGTGTGTGCACTCAATACACACATAATTGATCGAATGATTTTCTCAATAATTATTTACTGATCATCGTTCCTTAATTAATTTGCCTAACTTTCTTAATTAAGCACGCGCACATATTTTCTGCATGCGATCCACACACTAAGCTACTTTTTAAGTTTTTTATTGGAACTATATATGCACAATACATCATGCATTTTTCGTAGGATTCATATATATATATAGAATTCCCTTCTTATAAGTACTACCTTATTTTAATAAAATGCGGACCTTCCTTTCCCGATTGAATTTCGATGATCCGAGCCGCTCAATGTGTTCAGAACGTAATTTAAAGGTACCCGCGAGAAATCAGCAAAAAAAAAAGACCGAGAAAGGCTTCATCCGAGCAGTTTTTGTTTATTTTTTATCTAACGGTTCAAATAACAACTGCTCAAATCAAGCCCTTCTCGGTCATTTTGTTTGCCGGTTTCTCACTGGTACCCTTAAAATCACGTTCTGAACACATTGAGCAGCTCGGATCATCGAAATCCGATCGGGAAAGGCGAGAAATGGAAGATCCGCACATAAGGTCCTCATTTTAAGGTCATTACCTGAAGATTTCTGCATATATATATATATATATATATATACACACACACATTTTTTTTTTTTGTTGATTTCTTGTAGGTACCTTTAAAATCACGTTCTGATTACATTGAGTGACTCGAATCATCAAAATTCAATCGGGAACTTGGGGGGTTTCTTTAAGGGTCTCTAGAATATATATATATATAGTCCCCTTCTCCTAAGTATCACCTTAACGTAATAAAATGAGGACCTCCCTTTCCCGATAGAATTTCAATGATCTGAGTCGCTCAATGTGTTCAGAACGTGATTTTAAGGGTACCCGCGAGAAATCAACAAAAAAAAAGACCGGGAAGGGCTTCATCCGAGCAGTTTTTGCTTATTTTTTATCTAACGGTTCCAATAAAAACTGCTCAAATCAAGCCATTTCCGGTCATTTTTTTTGCCAATTTTTACCGGGTATCCTTAAAATCACGTTCTGAACATATTGAGCGGCTCGGATTATCAAAATTCAAACGGAAAATGGGAGAAATAGAGAGGTCCTTATTTTAGTTAAAATAAGGACATCCTTATTGAAAATGACTGTATACATATATATACTAAAATAAGGACCTCCTTATCAAAATTCAATCAGGAACTTGGGGGGGGGGGGGGGGTTAAGTGTCCCCAGAACCGCCCCGTATATATATATATATATATATATATATATATATATATATATATATATATATATATATACAGACACAGTCACGGTCACATGTTTTGTATACATATATGGTTTGTGCATTGGGTCCTACAAAACATGTATGTTTGTGTGTGTGTGTAAGATGAGATGTGCATGTGTACAACTTGTGTGTGGGACTAGAGGAACTCCTATTTTACCGTGTTTCTTTCTTTTCTTGTTAGTTTTTTTCCAGGGGAAAGAAGTTTTAGTTTTGTTACCTTTGAAGGAAAATGTTTTCCTTTCCAAAAAAAAAATAATAATATGATGCATCAAGAATAGGAGCACCTAAAATAAAATCACAATTAAAAAAATAATCTAGATACGAAAAATGGATTCTACTAATGCTTTACTAAGATCTAACTCCAACCACTCAAATCACCTTTTCGAGACATTATTCACTACCCCTATGACATCATGTGACAGTGCATCAAGAGCACTTAATAATTTTTTCAACTTTCCATGCCTCAACGAGGCATCCCAACCTCTATTCACTGTGAATGAAGCCTTTATAGTGGGAGGAGAATCATTCTTTGGGGACAAGGGGACCCTGTTTGTGCACCCACTTTTTTTTGGAACAGCAAAGAAAATTTTATTAGATAAAAGAGATAAGTAAGAATACATAAGGCTAGAGTGAAATAGAATCACTACACACAAGTAGCATCCCAACAATATTAGCACCCTACCCTGTGCCACTTGATAGGTGGATTTCTATAATCCGCTCATTATAATGGTATAAGTTGCTGGGTCCATTACCTTAACTGAGACCTCTTCTTCATTTTTAACCAACCACAATTGATATTGAATCATTATATTCATCCCTTCTCAGGTAGGCGAAGAAATCCGAGGCCTTAATTAGTTTTTGTAAATGAAACCTTACCTAATTGCTTGACCTATATTAATTGTTTTTTAATGACAGAGACTTTATCAACTGGATGCAAGGAAATTTGTAGTGGGAAATATTGGGCCAATTGGCTGCATTCCTTATCAGAAAACAATCAATGGGCTGAATCAAGATGAATGTGTGGCATTACCAAACAAGTTGGCAAATCAGTACAATGCCCGGTTGAAGGATCTGATGACAGAACTGAACAAAACCCTCCCGGGAGCCACATTTGTCCACGCAAATGTGTATGATCTAGTGCTGGAAATCATTACAAACTATGGCAAATATGGTAAGTATCATCAACATTTAATTTGTCATTGGTAGGCTGGCCCCAAATACCTGAATTATTAAAAAAAAAAAAAAAAAAAAGGGAAGTTTTAGTGATAGGTCCACTATAGACATTTCCTAAGCTCACAAGTCCACCTAATAGTTTTTTAAAGCCACAAGTCCATACAACCTAAACCCTAGGGTACCCTATGAAAGTGTCTAAAATCCTAAACCCTATGAAAGTGTCTAAACCACTAAAACCCTATAATAGGAAAGTGCATCCTAAAACCCCATAAAAGTGCTTAAATCCTGGAGTACCCTACGCTAGGGTAATCTATCCTACCCTAGGATACCGTATCCTATAATAAAAAAGTGCACCCTAAAATCTTATGAAAGTGTCTGAACCCTTAGGTACCCTACTCTACTCTAGGATATCCTAAAATGGACTTGAGACTTTACAAAATTAATAGGTTGACTTATGGGTTTATGAATTTCACATAATAGACCTAAGACTATTTTTTTTTTTTTAAATGTTGAGTTGTGGAAATGAGATAGCACTGATGATGACTTTATATTTCCTTCGTGTTTGGAAATGTAGAGGTTAGAAATAAAGAGATCATTTCACTTAACTTTTAGCCAAATACATTGATTTTGTCCTTATATGAATTTTTTTCATATTTGTTAGTTTTGCGCTAAACTTTTGTGACTTATCCTTGTTTCTTTTAGTCTTTGTTAGTTTTGCGCTAAACTTTTGTGACTTATCCTTGTTTCTTTTAGTCTTTGTATCTTATTCAAAAAAAAGAAAAACTTTTGTGACTTATTAATTCATCTCCATGAGAGAAATCGAAAAATTTAAAAAATTTACTTTTACTCGAATATTTTTTGAAAATATCTAATTTTAAGCAAAAAGAAAAAAGAAGTAAAGTTTCTATATTATGTACCTTCTGTATTTCCTTTTTTGTTCTATTCTACCTTTTAGAAAGATAAATCTAAATACTTAATAACATGGTGATATATTCATTACTTCAATTAGTTCCCCTTTTTTTTGACTTTTTTTTTTTGCTGAAAATTTGTTAATATATTCCCAAAATATTTTGGGTAAAAGTTTTTTTTTTATAACTTTTTTAATTCCTCTCATCGAGATGAATTAATAGTACTAGTATTGTTTTACCTTTAGCTCCCAGAGATTTGGAGAGGATATGCATGGGCAATGCTTGGCGCCTCTACCCTGGCTGGTCCGACCTACTGCATCTATATCTATTCACATCCAATGGGATCCAAAGATTTTGTTGTTGCGCTTTGATCTTAATTCAGTTTTTGGAGAAAAAAGAATGACATTAAAAGTAGGAAAATGTATTATGTATACAATATTATTCTTGTATTCGTCTTGTGCGGGTTTAGAATAATGAGAATAAAACAAACAAATCCGTACAAAAAGCATTACTAATTAATTTTCTAGTTTTGTTCTTTTCGTTTAGCTCCTGACATTAATTCAAGGTGAAAAATTAGCCAAAGGCATGACGAATAGTAAGAATTAGTGTTATCAATGTACTTCTTTTTATATATGATCAAGTTATCAATATTGTTTGAACTGTAAATGCAGGATTCACAACAGCAAGTAGAGCATGTTGTGGCAATGGGGGCCAGTTCGCGGGGATAATTCCATGCGGCCCCCAATCAAGCCTGTGCACAAACCGTGACAAGCACGTGTTCTGGGATCCTTACCACCCCAGTGAAGCTTCCAACATTATCGTCGCCAAGCAACTGGTTGATGGAGACCCCAAATACATTTCTCCAATCAATCTTCGACAACTTCGAGATCTCGGCCTCTAGTTTTGGGGAAAATTAAATTATTCAGTTCACTTGGTTATTTTTCTGGTGGTCAGCAATCATACACTAGCAGATTGCAGGAACCAATTCTTTATTTCCATCTTATCAATCAATCATGATGATTTGATTTCCAACTGAAGCAACCTGTGAGTATCTAAATTTATAAAATTGCCCTACTCTTGTAATGAGAGCGATATTGATTTGAGGCAACAAATATCTATTGGATCTAGAACGTAAAAGTTCGATCCATAGTAGACACGGGCAACATCGATTCGAGACAACAAGCAAGTTTTGGTCTATTACATACACTTTAATCCATAAAAAACCGACTGAAACCACAATTTTTTCGATTTTGTAATCTCAAACGCACACTTTCGGAGTTCTTATTACTTAGTGATCAATAGGCTTTACATCTACTAGGAATCACTATTCTTTTTTCAAATGACTAATAGTTTAACCACCTACTAACCGTGTTTCACCATCTTTTCTTCAAATGACTAGTAGTCTAAAAACCTACTAACCGTCACGTGTTTCACTATTTTTTCTTTGCATGACTAGTAGCCTAAACACCTACTTACCATCGTGTATTTTTCTGGTGGTCAGCAATCATACACTAATAGGTTGCAGGAACCAATTCTTTATTTCTATCTCATCAATCAATCAAGATGATTTGATTTCCAACCGAAGCAACACGCGAGTATCTACATTTATAAAATTGCCTAACAATTGTAATGAGAGCGATATTGATGTGAGGCAACAAAAATCTATTGGATCTAGAACGTAAAAATTCGATCCATGCATAGTAGACACAGGCAACATCGATTCGAGACAACAAGCACAATTTGGTCTATTACGTACACTTTAATCCGTAGGAAACAGACTGAAGCCACTATTTTTTCGATTTCGTTATCTCAAATGCATACTTTCGGAATTCTTATCACTTAGTGATCCGTAGGCTTTAAATCTAATAGGAATCACTATTCTTTTTCCAAATGACTAGTTGTCTAAACACCGACTAACCGTCATGTGTTTCACCGTCTTTTCTTCTCATGACTAGTAGTCTAAAAACCTACTAACCGTCACTACAAGAAATTACAACATTCCCGACTAATAGTTTAATTGGCAAAAGGTAGGATTTTAGTCAGCAATGGGCTTTCCCAACTAAAAAATTTGGTCGGCAATTTAGTCGGGGAATTGCGGTCGGCAAAGGTAATCGCCGACTAAAAGAAATTTAGTCAGCATATGTTGGTTTTCCCCGACTAATTATTTAGTTGGCAAAATTATTTAGTCGGCAAATATTTAATAAATTACCTACTAATAATTTAGTCGGAAAATATTTTATAAATTACTCACTAATTATTTAGTCGGGAAATATTTGATAAATTACCGACTAATTATTTAGTCGGAAAATATTTTATAAAGTATCAACTAATTATTTAGTCGGGAAATATTTGATAGATTGCCGAAATATTTGATAAATTACCGACTAGTTATTTAGTCAAGAAATATTTGATAAATTACTAAAATACATAAATTACCGACTAATTGTTTAGTCGGGAAATATTTTATAAATTGCCAAAATATTTGATAAAATTACCAACTAATTATTTAGTCGGGAAATGTGAAAAAAATTAGCTACTAAATAGTTGGCATCTTTTACCAACTAAAGTAGTCGGCAAATACAATATTACAAATTTTAAAACTAATTCTAAAATCTGGTTAGATTTTTTTTTTTTTTGTGATTCACAGTAAATTAAATTGAGCAACATTTATTCACCAATCTACTGTAATCAAGTATTGAAATTCAAGAACAATTTATTCATAACTACCATAAATAAAGGGTATTTACCAAATACTTAGCAAACGGTATCCGAATTCGCAGAGTACAAAATAACAAAAAATCGTACCACGAAAGTGTACGTAGGATCAAACATATAATAACCAAGCCCTAGAGTGCAAAATAATAGGAAAGCTTAACAGAGAGAAAACTAGATTATGGTAGAATCCACGGCAAAAATCCAACTTCTTCATATATAGTCCTTAACAAGATGCCAGATACTCCAATATCTATGGAAAGAATAAAACACAATAATAAGACCCATGATATTGATACAAACTTACATCAAAGGAAGAAAAGAAACCTAACACTATGATATTGATACATGCACATACAACAACATTTCTCGAGTATGGGTATAAGAATGAAGAGAGCCATCAAAGCAAATCTAAGCATCTAGAGTATGAGTATAGATTTCGGATATCACTCTCTATCAATGCCTTTTAATTGGTACCACCATTAAACTACTTGGGCTTCCACATAAACAACTTAATCCTATACTTGTTTGGTAGTAAAACATATTCACACACCACGTCTTCGATACCACGAAACCTAAAACTATAACCACTCAACATGAATTTTCTGTGTGGGATTTCTAGAAAGATAAACTACATGTCAAAATAGCCTTTGATTTGATTTTTGCCAAGCTTTCCTCCACAACCAATGGTACCAACAGTTTGGGGATTTTCCCCATTATAACTCTATGGCATCAACAGATTGAGGATTTTCTACTCTTAAGTAGATAATAACTAATTACACGCCAAAACAAAAAATTATCTCGACATTTTGTGCCTCTTAATGCATAAAGAGCTAATTGAGTCCATCTCATGGGCATGGACTCAATTAAGAAAGAAATAACTCTAACGTTAGAGCCACGCAATCTACAACATGGTTTTAGCCTATAACATGGATAATGCAGCTAGAAAACAACTCTACTAGAATTTACTTAACTATAGATCACACATGAATGGCACTTCTCAGAAAGAACTAAATTTATGGGCAAAAAAGAAAGTTGAACTTCTAATTTTCAACCTATGAGCATTGAGCAATAGGGGCTGAGAATATACACGGGACACGCACAAACACATATCAGGTAAGAAAAAAATGCAACTCTTGGGAGACCAACTGGTGTATTGGTCATTGCCAAAGGTTAAGAAACAAACACATAAAAAGCATTTTTTTTCGATGGACTCAATTAAGGAAGTAATAACTTTTAAAGTTTTGTTGTTTTCGATGAGTACTGCACTTTTTTATAGCTCAAACAAAGAACAAGCAAACCAAGGAGATGGCCTTGGCATATACAACTGAAACTAAAACAAAATCAGTGACACTACACTTCATAAGCAAAAACCATCATACCCTATACAGGAGCCACCAAATCTACCAAGCTACTTAGCAAGTTGATCGAATCATCCAATCTTCCTCTGGGTCAGCAAGTCTTTTAGCCATTGTTTACTGGATTGTGCATGTATATTTTCCTTCTCATGGTGCAGCTGTAAACTTTTTCCTAATTGAACACATGGACACTCAAAGCTCAAACGTCTAAGGCATCAATGGGGCATCTTATCACACTAGTAACATACTGATCATAAAAAAGTAAACCAAAAAATTCTCTATCGACCATCACATTATTGTGACCCAATCTAATTAATTAACACCCACTAGTATGAGACAGGGGAGCAAGTTAATGAAAGAGACAAAGTTTGAAATACAAATTGTTGATAACTAATTCCACGAGAAGGTTTAAAGTTTCCGGTGTTTTATGTAGAGAAAAAAAAATCCAGATGCATAAGTTGTACGGGAAAGTTTAGTTTCTTGCACTCTCTCTCAATCTCTTCCTAATTCATACACATCAGAAGTAGATATATTTGTCTCTTTCCATCCTATTCTCTCATTCTCTTGCTAATCAAATGGACCATAAGGCATCAACAAATAAGTTGAAGAAGAAAAACAACAAAGAAAAAACTCAATAGAGTAGGAACATAACAAAAGGGAGATGGACATACAGAAAAGTCTGATATATCAATCACACCATCTCCATCTATATCAATCTGTTCCCATAATTCTTTTATGTCTTTGGTACCTATACAATCTTCAGAGTGACCGCTTAAGCCCAACTGACCATTAAAAAAAATAGAAAACAACTATAAATCAAAGGCATATGACAAACAACTAACAACTCAGATCAAAAAAAAAATTTGAAAACACTCTCAAACATGAACAAGGAAATACCTGAGCTAGAACTTGCAAGAACTGACAGTTTATGTGACTGCCATCAGCTTCAAGAAGGTGTAATGGGCCGATGGCACCGCATATATTGCTTATGTGGTTACGATGGCTAATCCACTGCAAAACAATCTATATCTTCAGCATAATTCTTACAGTTTTACAAGGACAGATAAGTCAGATAAGACATTATTTCCTCATTTAAGAAGTAGAGGAGAGCATTATTATTTTATCTCAGTTCTAAGGTGGCTTAGATCTTACCCGCATAAAATGACTGGAAGAGGTGGGAGCTGGTTTTCTTGACAGTATTGATCTATGTACTGTAAAATCTCGTATACCTTCACGAGAAAAAGGAAAGCAAAGCAAAACAAGGTTGCAAAGGTTCAGAATTTGTAGATAGATTTAGTAATTTTAACATACCATAGTAGGATCAGAACATAGCAAGTGAAAACCACCACCTGTTGTATGGAAAATTAGTTCTGAATCTTAGCTCAAACTTGATGATGGAAAGATCTAATAGAACTATAAGGTCAGATCATCAAGCAGAGTGTTGTCTATGAGTATCATACACAATCACATGAAACAGACATCCTATGAGAACCACTTGGTACTCAGCTAAAAAAGTGCATGTGCAAAATCCAAGCCCAACGATATATCTTAAATACTATATTAGCATATCTTTAATTCTGCTTGTACAAAGGTACTTATTTCATGTTTTGCTACCTGTAATACCTTGTTTCCCCAAGAACACTCCTTGAAATTTAATCTGTCGTCCTTGGACATCCTGATTGAGACGCCTCGTCTCGCATCGCCACCATCCTCTCCTTTTGTTACAAAAACAAGAAAAGGAACAACGAAATATAAGGAATAGACTAATTGAAAAAGAAAAAACAAAATGAAAAGGAACATAAGTTGGCAAATGTTAGATGCATACATATAGCTCCTCACATTGAGGATTGATCCATCCACCATCTTTCAATGCATGTGATGCCTTGTATATATCACAGAAATCTGGCACCTTTCCATTAGGCTTGTCTGCCTAACCTATTCAAATAACCATTAGTTTTAAAGGACATAAAGCAATTAAGTGAAGAATACATCATGATGTTGACGGAACCAATTAAAATGAGAAACTAACTCTGAAGACTAACTCTACAAACTAACTTAAACTAGTTCAAACAACAATCCATTATACCAAAATTACATTCTTCCATTCCAGCCCATATAAGCATGTGTTCGTGTTGGATCATATTTAAAAGATCTTAGCAATGCACAAAAAATCTCACCTCAATTATTTGAATTTCAACCACAAACGCCTAAACGGAGTCATTATTTTTTTTTTTGGCAAGTATAAATAGAGTCAGTTCCTCCAATGAAATAGGAAAAAGTTATACATCTTCCTAAAATCATATAATAGAATTCTCTTCATTTTCTTTTCAAGAGTCACATTATTAACTCTTAACTCTATGAAGTACTTTTTCTCTGAGAGAAATCGATATTGCCTAGTTTATCACTCCACTTAGCGTAATTATGATAGTTTTCCCTTTAAAGATAATACACCAGAACATCACATAGATTTCCCAAATAGAAACAAACATTGTTTAGATATGCATACTAGGTCACGTAATCCTTCCGAACTCTTACACTCCCGCTCTCAATTCTCGCTCTCACAAAGTTTAGTAGTATGTAATGTTTACGAAAGGCACTTTCTCGCTCTCACTCCCGCACCTGCATTATGTGACTTAGCCTTACCAACATGACCACATTAGTCATGTTGATAGCATAAATGTCTAATACATATAGAAAATTATAGCTGAGATTTTAAACTAACCCAGAGGAAGCCGCAAAATGCCACGTCCTACAGCTTCCCAATACTGTCGCATTGCACAAACTTTTTTTCTTTTGAAGACACTGTCATACTAATTGTGGTACTATAAATGTAGAATTTGAAATCTTTTGATCCCAAAGTACATATTCACTCACAACTTCCCTTCTACATACTTTAAGTTTGCAATTCTCACATTAATTTAGAATCAGATCTCTCAAAAAGCCTTAATTCTAAGCTTTGGGATAAAGCAAGGCAACAACGTTCATAGCAGTAATCAAACAAATCAAGTTTAAGAAACTTAAGGACTGATAGATTTAGCTCAAACCCGACATGCATACAAGTAACACTCAAAACTAAATTACAAGAAATCCTTGTATGTATGTGCTTACGTATCACCAAGTAAAAGCCCTAATCAAACAAAAAAATAAGTAAACATTGTCACCGGTTACAAGCCCTAATTTAGTAGCGCTGATAGCCCTTACGATTTCAAGCAATCCTTGTATGTATATGCTCACATATGTTTGAAAAGGCTAGGGCTTAGATAAACATATACATATCGAGAGAGAGAGAGAGAGAGAGAGAGAGAGAGGCCTCTACCACGGTTGGAGACGCGCGCAGAGTTGAAGGAAAAGCAACCGGGGAGGCAGTGTCTGAGGAGAGAGGGGCTTTCATCGGTGGGGGGTTTTTGATCATCGGTGGGGGGTTTGATTAAGAGGAGGGGGGAGCTTAGAGGGTGTGGCGATCAAAGAGATGAGACGAGGCTTGAGAGGGAGGAACTGATGAAATGAGGGAGCAAGGGGAAACGTATAATTGGTGTGGGTTTATATCAGGTGTAACGGTGTCGTTTCCTTTTGGAGAATCATTTGCCGACTAACTAGTTAGTCGTGGATTACCAAAATGCCCGCCCTTATTTTCATGAAATTTTGAATTGGCGCAAAAAAAACATATGTTCCTAGACCAATACCTATTTTAGTCGGCAATTATTTTATTTAGCTGACTTAAATTTGATCCAGTGGGCTCTAATTATGCCACAATTGCATACAAACTTTAAACTTTATCGCCATGGATGTATTTATGATGTTCAATCTAAACCGTTAGAATTTTATGTCTTACTAATTATAGCATTGTTACCGATATCGAAGATCATTGAATATCATCGACCACATGATTAGAGACTTTTACTGCGTCCAGAATCATTAAAGTCTTATAGCACACCACCCAAGCCCCATTTGAGGTCTTTTCGCATGATCAGAACCACCTATCTTTAATTTATTAGAGGTTAGATCATTCTTATTGAGATTATAATTGATCCCTTTTCGTTAAACAATTGATCGAATAGAAAATACTATTTTTCTAATAAGTTCATGTCTCGATAAAAGGGTTTTCTAAACTTGATCGAGCCGCAAATCTACAAGAATGAATAATTCAACAAGTGCAACAAAATCGACAATCTCAATCGTCACGATTTGTCTCGCATCGTGTGGCTACTGCAACAACAAGTGTAGCATAAGACTTAGTTGATTATCAAGTAGATCAAAAGTATGAATTGTAAAGGTAACTACTGAGTCATTTTTTATAATGTTCAATCCAAACTGTTAGGATTTCACATCTTATCGATTATAGTATTATCATCAAATTCGGAAATCTTTTGATATTGGCAACCACATGATCGAGAGACAACTAATCCGTTCGGAGACGCTAAAGTGTTATAGAGCACTAATCGAGCCCCGCCTAAGATTTTTTTTGGCAATCAAAATCATCTATCTTTGACGTCATACAAATAAGATTATTCATACCAAGAATAAAGTCAATCACATACGGATAAAGACTTGGTTGGACAACAAAATTCTTTCTATTTAAGAATTTTCATGTTTATGACGGGGCTTCCTTAACTCGATTGAGCCAAAATTTTACGACAATCTTATGATTAAGAAGAAAAAAAAATAGGAACGATTCTGATTGGGATGGTTGTAATGTGATCAATGTAGTCGGAACAAATATTACCTTTCTTGAATTTTTTGGAAAGTGGGAAAAAATCGATATTCCCCGACTAAAATTAAATTTTGTCGGGAAAAACCTCTCTTTACCAACCAAATTATTTAGTCTGAAAATGTATTTCATTTGTTATTTTTTTAAATTGGAAAAAAGTGATATTCTCCTACTAAAATTAAATTTAGTTGGGAAAAACCTCTCTTTACCAACCAAATTATTTAGACGGAAAATGTATTTCATTTGTTGGTTTTTTTAAAATTGGGAAAAAGCGATATTCTCCGACTAAAATTAAATTTAGTCAGGAAAAACCTCTCTTTACCAACCAAAATACTTAGTCAGAAAATGCATTTCCTTTGTTGTTTTTTAAAATTGGAAAAAATCAATATTTCCCTACCAAAATTAAATTTAGTCGGTAAAAACATCTCTTTACCAACCAAATTATTTAGTCGGCATTAATATGAAGATTTACTAACTAAATTTTAGTCAGCCATGCAATTTCCACCATCACCCAGGGAAATTCTAGGTTGGCGCCACATTTTTGCCGACTAAAATATATATTAGTCGGTAAAACATATGTTTTGGCCGATGAAAATAGTTTACTCGGCAATTTTCTTATATTTTGCCAACTAAAAATTCTTTAGTCGGCGATTGGCCTATATTTGCCAACTAAAAATTTTTTAGTCGGGAATGGTGTATTTTGTTTTAGTGCATCATGTGTTTCGCTATTTTTTCTTCGCATGACTAGTAGTCTAAACACCTACTAACCGTTATATGTTTTTCTCGTGGTCAGCAGTCATACACTAACAGGATGTAGGAATCAATTCGTTATTTCCATCTTATCAAGCAAACATCAAGATTTCATTTCCAATCGAAGCAACACGCGAATATCTAGATTTATAAAATTGACCAACTCTTGTAGTGAGAGCGACATTGATTCAAAACAACAAATATTTATTGGATCAAGTACGTAAGATTTTATCCATTGTAAACATAGGCAACATCGATTTTGAGACAAAAAGCACATTTCGATCTATTACATACACTTTAATCCATATAAAATAAACTGAAAGCGCTATTTTTTCGATTTCGTTATATCAAA
The DNA here is from genome assembly GCA_019656835.1 of Rhododendron ovatum. NCBI lineage: Eukaryota > Viridiplantae > Streptophyta > Magnoliopsida > Ericales > Ericaceae > Rhododendron > Rhododendron ovatum. Next base: position 21,179,480 of record CM033800.1, read on the forward strand.
GGTACACTTTCAGAGTTCTTATCACTTATTGATCAGTAGTCTTTACATCTACAAGGAATCAATGTTCTCTTTCTAAATGACTAGTAGTCTAAACACCTACTAACCGTCATGTGTTTTACCATCTTTTCTTCTCATTACTAGTTCTAAAAACCATCTAACCGTCACGTGTTTCAATATTTTATTCGCATGACTAGTAGTCTAAACACCTACTAACCATCATGTATTTTTCTCGTGGTCAGCAGTCATACACTAACAGAATGTAGGAACCAATTCTTTATTTCCATCTTATCAAGCAAACATCATGATTTCATTTCCAACCGAAAACAACACGCGAGTATCTAGATTTATAAAATTGACCAACTCCTTTAGTGAGAGCGACATTGATTCAAGGCAACATATATTTATTGTATCTAGTACGTAAGATTTGATCCATAGTAGACACAGGCAACATCAATTCGAGACAATAAACACGTTTTGATCTATTACGTACACTTTAATCCGTATGAAACCGACTGAAAGCACTATATTTTCGATTTCGTTATCTCAAATGCACACTTTTGTAGTTCATATCGCTTAGTGATCCGTAGTCTTTACGTCTACAAGGAATCACTATTCTCTTTTCAAATGACTAGTTGTCTAAACACTTACTAACCGTCATGTGTTTCACCATCTTTTCTTCTCATTACGAGTAGTCTAAAAACCAACTAACTGTCACAGTTTTGTCACGCCCTCGATTTTCAACATAAATAAATAATCTATTTCAATAAACGATCTTCGCATAATATATATTATACCCAAAAGATCATTTACAAACCAAATCCCCAAGTTTAGAGATTTACAACATTGGCACTACGGCCCAAATTTCATAGTTAGTTAAAGACTAAAAATTTAGAAGTTACATAATATCTGAAATTAAAAGACTTCAAATGAATTTAAAATTTTGTCTTTCCAAGATATCATACAAAAGACGATGAAATTACTTCCCGGGTGGCTTTCAAAAGAGATGAGAACAAGCATGCACACCATGCACTCCGCGTCAAGGTCCTTGAGATACACCTAAAAATGATAGGTTGAGCTATACTAGCCCAGTAGGAAAATATCTACAAACTTTATATGCAAATGAGAAGATTTGAACATAAAAGAATGAAGTCTGAGACAACGAAAGAGAATGCAACTTCATGGAGGGAACTCAAGACTCGAGGGGCACTACACTTGTCATTAGTCAATCAATTAGCCATCTTCTATGTGTCCTTATTGACCAAACTCCATCTCGCACGCTTCTACATTAAAGGACTTACATTATGGGTCTTGAGAACTCTGTACATCTCCCAGGAATCTCCAACATGAGTCCAAGTAGCTCATTCCCCACTGACTCATCAATAGTAAACTTAAGAAACTTTCCGGGTCTTAGGGCCCCATATACCCATAATATGTTCCGGGTACTCGTGACCCTGTACATCTATTTCACATTTCGGGTCTTAGGGCCCCATATACCCATAATACGTTCCGGTACTCATGACCCCGTACATCCATTTCACATCATTTGTATCGCTTTTCATCTTATGTATTTCCAAGACTCTAATTTCAAGAATGTAGATGAGAGAGAGAGATATTGATAGTAAGTAGGTGGTTCACCTATCAACTTGCATTTCAGTTTTGTTCCCTGACTCATTATCTCAACTCGCTCCTTGTATTGCATGGCATCAATTCTCAAGTACCGAACCCAATAATAATCCCATGACACACCACCCGCTAAGTTCCAAACGAGAATCTATAGAACAAACACAAAGGAACATAGGATGATCAATCAAGACGAAGCATGAAGATACGAGTTACCCTATTCTCTTCCGGACCACCCGGCAAACCCTATCGATCACCCAAGCGCCCACGTCATACCTTATAGCTTATGATATTTAATAACGACTCCATGGTACGTCCACCAATCACTACGCCACGCCATAGCGCTTAATAAGTCTCTATCATTCATTGAGACATGCCACAACATCTATTTCAATCGACAAATAGCATAAATAATGTACGAGTATCCTAATCATTTAATTTTACACTTTTTCAAGTTATGACGAGAGCCCAATGAGATCGATTGGTCAACAAATCTTTCAAGGTACGAACAATCAAGTTTGGAAGTGATTTGGAGCAAATCAAGGATGTTTGAAGCGTTCGGGGTTCAAACGGGCACGATAAAAAACAAATGAACCAAATCTGTCCGAAATAGAAGAGGGGTATCAATACCCCTGATGGAGGTATTGATACCTGGCCAGAATATGGTCCAGTTAAGACTGGGGTATCGATACCCTTTTTAAGGGTATCAGTACCACGAAGTTTTTTTGCAAATTTTCAGCTTTTTAACAACGAAACCCCAACAACAAACAACGAACCAAGCACGATCAAAGCCCATAATCAACCCATAAACACATAGAGAGAGGAAGAAATCCCTACCTCAAGTGGTTTGAACGAGACCAAAGTGATTGATCGAAGTCCAAGCAATTTCTAGACTTCCAAAGCTCTGAAATCGACCAAGAACTTCCCTCAAAGCTTGACCCACGAAATTTTGAGCTCGAGAACGTGATTGGAAGGCCGAAGGGTGGTTGATCTTTGAGGTTCTTGGGATCTTGGAGTTTTTGAGTGAGAGGATGAGAGAGAGGGATTTTTCGGTGGAGAGAGGGAGAGAGGGGCGGTAGAGAGAGAGGGAGAGAGAGGATTGGAGATATATAATCTCCTACACACACACACACACACACACACACACACACACACACCCCCTATATATACTCCTATATCCTTTAATCACACACCCACTCCCTCAAGTTTCAATTCCCTCATTTCAATCCCTAATTCAAATAACCACCAAATAAACCGTATTTTACTAATTAGCCAATTAATAAACATTTTAAATAATTAAAATTTTACGGGTCTCTACAAGTTTCGATATATTTATTTGCATGACTAGTAGTCTAAACACCTATTAATCGTCATGTGTTTTTCTCATGGTCAAAAGTACACTAACAGAATGCAGGAACCAATTTTTTATTTCCATCTTATCAAACAAACTTCACGATTTCATTTACAACTGAAACAACGCGCGAGTATCTAGATTTATAAAATTCACCAACGCCTGTAGTTAGAGAGACATTGATTCGAGGCAACAAATATTTATTGGATCTAGTACGTAAGATTTCATCCATAGTAGATACAGGCAATATCGATTCGGGACAACAAGTACGTTTTGATCTATCACGTACACTTTAATCCGTATGAAACCAACTGAAACCACTATTTTTCAATTTCGTCATCTCAAATGAACAATTTCAGAGTTCTTATCACTTAGTGATCAATAGTCTTTACATATACAAGGAATCACTATTCTCTTTTCAAATGACTAATCACCATTCTCTTTTCAAATGACTAGTAGTCTAAACATCTCATAACCATCATGTGTTTCACCATCTTTTCTTCTCCAGATGAGTTGTCTAAAAACCAACTAACTTTCACTTGTTTCGCTATTTTTCTTTGCATGACTAGTAGTCTAAACACATACTAACCGTCATGTGTTTTTGTTGTTGGCAGCAGTCATACACTAATAGGATGCATGAACCAATTCTTTATTTCCATCTTCACAAGTAAACATCATGATTTTGTTTCCAACCGAAGTTAAACGCGATTATCTTGATTTCTAAAATTGACCAACTCTTGTAATGAGAGCGACATTGATTCGAGGCAACAAATACTTATTGGATCAAGTACGTAAGATTTGATCCATAGTAGACACAGGCAACATCTATTCGAGACAAAAAGCACATTTTGATCTATTACGTTAACTTTAATCCGCATGAAACCGACTGGAGCGCTATTTTTTGATTTGGTTATCTCAAATGCACACTTTCGGAGTTCTTATCACTTAGTGATCAGTAGTCTTTACATCTACATGGAATCACTATTCTCTTTTCAAATGACTAGTAGTCTAAACATCAACTAACCGTCATGTGTTTCACCATCTTTTTTTTACAAAACTAGTAGTCTAAAAATCTACTAACCATCATGTGTTTCACCATCTTTTCTTCACGTGACAAATAGTCTAATAACCTACTAATCGTCATGTGTTTTTGTCATGGCTAGCAGTCACACAATAATAGGATGCAGGAACCATTTGTTTATTTCTGTCTTTTCAAGCAAAAATCATGATTTCTTTTCCCACCGGAGCAACAAGCGAGCATCTAGATTTATAAAATTAACCAATTCTTGGAGTGAGACCGGCATTGATTCGAGACAACAAATATTTCTTAGATCTAGTACTTAAGATTGTATCGATAGTAGACCCAAGCAACATCGATTCGAGACAACAAACACGTTTTGATCTATTATGTTCACTTTAATACATATGAAACCGATTGAAACAACAATTTTTTCGATTTCGTTATCTCAAATGCACACTTTCAGAGTTGTTATCACTTAGTGTCACGCCTTTGATTTTCAACATAAATAATGAATACTCTTTTGATAAATAAAGTTCTCGCAATAATACAATTAATACCCAAAAGATCTTCCTTTCCCCTGTTCTTAAATAAGATTCAAATATTACATTTTTTTTTGGCTCAATGGCCCCAAGTTATCACAATACCAATGTCCGGAGAAAATAATTTTACAGTTGGAACAAATGACTTTCCAAAATACTTCTTTCGAAACAAATGCAAATAATCGCCTCAATTATACCTTTGAAAGACGTGATCAACAAGCACGATGTGCACGTCATGCCAACTTCCTCGTTTTGTACCTGAAAATGATAGGGTTGAGCATACACGCGCCCAGTAGAGAAATCTATACTCAAGTTATATGAAAATATAATGAGTTATGCTTCTAGAGTGAATGAATATCACAGATAAGCCCAAAGCTCACATGATCCTCAACGTGTAGCATACTCCAGCCAAGGGGTTCTAGACAAACATAACATTTCACATGCTAAGCTAGAATCACAAATATTCTCACTCTAGCCTAAACATACCACTAATTTGGGTTTCAGTCCTCCTCAACGGTTTTAGTCACATTTTATTTTCTCATTCCTTTTTATATCAAACATAGTAGAAAAATACTCACTCTGTTGATTCAAGCCAGAATACCAAAATCTGCTGATTTGTGTCCAAATACCGGAAACCGTTGATTCGCTCAGAATGCCACAGGATTTTTATCAAAATACTTTAACCAAAAACCATAATCTCTTTCATCAATTTCATAAACCAATTTCGTGTCATGTGTCATGTGTCTGAGCCTAAGCTTCTGCCAGGCACCTACTCGATAACGAGCCCTGAAAGCATACGATATGAGCATTTAGCTCCTACCAGGCATTTACTCATTCAAGAGCCTTAAAAGTACATGATATGAGCATTTAGCTCCTGCTAGGTATTTACTCATTCAAGAGTCCTAAAAATATACAATATGAGCATTTAGCTGTTGCCAGGCTAGTTAAAGGACCCCGATATCCTCTGCTATACACTCACCCGTTGATGAGTCCTGAATGTTCTCGTTGTGTCCGATTGTTCTTCACATTTCAATTCGCGTTTCCAATTTACAAGCACCAAACCATCCAGTCATTTCTCAATTTAATCAAACAAGTACTTCTCTACCAATTACGCACGTCACAATATTTTTTTATAGTCTACGATGTTCACGGACTCCTTTACGCTACTATAACCTTTACGACGATACTCCAACTATGCTAACGAAAAACCAATGGCACAGATACGTTTGACAAGTCATACACGATACGATCTTTCAAACTTAAGAATGATTTTCAGATATTCTGATTTTCAGCAGAGCAGTCCGTGTTCAAAAATTTATTAAAAAAAGCATACTCAATATTTTTCAATGATTCCAATACCAAAACATCACTAACTTACCCATCTTTAAAACGTATAAGGACCCATAACCAATAGGGTCGCTTAACCATAACAAACGATGAAAAAATGCAACTCTGTACGCTGCCTAAATTTCCAGATTTCAGTTCAATCTTCTAAAAATCACTATAAATCGAATTCTTAATATCTTTGAGTGATTTCAGTCTCCATAGTTGCGCGATTGAACGAATCTTAAAAGTCACGAGGGAACCCTTGTCAAATCTGCACTCCAAGGGTGGTTAAACAGGGGTTTACCTAGGCTACATGAATCTGTCATGCAGCATGACAGATTGACACACCTCCACTCAAACAATCATAACTTTCAGTGTGCTAAGATTTTTGAGACGATTCTAGAGGCAAATGAAAGCTAACTTCAAGACCTTCGAACCGATATAAAGTTTGAATAAAACGGATACTGGACGAGGAAGTTATGGCCATTCGAAGTGGGCTGAAACCCAGAAAACGAGACAGATTGCAGACCAGTATTCTAAAAATCACCATAAATTCAATCTTCAACGATTTTGGGTGATTCTAGTGGCTTTAGAACGGGCTTTAAGTCTTCTCTATTTCATACGAAGGAACCAAAATTCAATTTCAAGTTTAAGAAGACGAAAAACCCCAAAAACTAAGACCCTGTTCTGCAGAATTTCGGAAATGAAGGAAACAACCTCAAACAACGATTTTAAACACGATCTATCGACATATAAACGCATAACAAGCATAAGAAATCCATGCCTCAAGGGTTTTGAGCAAAACTTGACCCTTTGACCAAGTCAACCGAAGCCCACGTTGTCCGATCGTAATTTTTCTTGGATATTCGGAAAGCCCGCGCTCCGTAGAACAACTTTAATTCTTGGACTTTGTCCGGAATCATAGTCCATGGAGGTGAAATTGAGGAGAGAAGATGAGGGAGAGATGAGAGCTAGAGAGAGAGAGTGTCGGCCGAGAGAGAAAAAAAAGAACGGGGAGAATTCATTCTCCTGGGAATAATTGAGAAAGGGTGATGGAAACTATCCCATGCTCTCACACCACAAACACGCACATGCACCACTCACCTATTTACTTTTATGTCCTTCCACAAATACGTCATTCCGTAAATCCATACCGTCTATCTCGACTAGTCGTACGATTTCAAAAGAAAAAATACTGCCTAAAAAAATATGGGTCTCTACACTTAGTGATCAGTAGTCTTTACATTTACTAAGAATCACTATTCTCTTTTTCTAATGACTAGTAGTCTAAACATTGATTAACCGTCATGTTTTCAACCATCTTTTCTTGAAATGTCTTGTAGTTTAAAAACCTACTAACCGTCATATGTTTTGCTATTTTTCTTCACATGACTAGTAGTCTAAATACCTACTAACCTTCGTGTATTTTTCTTGTGGTCTTAAGACAGTAACAGGATGTAGGAACCACTTGTTTATTTCCAATTTATCAAGCAAACATGATGATTTCATTTCCAATTGAACCAACAAGCGAGTATCTAGATTTATATAATTGACCAACTCTTGTAGTGAGAGCAACATTGATTAGAAATAACAAATATTTATTGGATCTAGTATGTAATATTTGATCCCTAGTAGACACAGTCAACACCGATTCAAGACAACAATCACGTTTCGATCTATTAATACAGTTTAATCCGTAAGAAACCGACTAAAACTAATATATTTTCGATTTCGTCATCCCAAATGTGCACTTACAAAGTTTTTATCACTTAGTGATCAGTAGTTTTTACATCTAAAAGGAATCACTAATCTCTTTTCAAATGACTAGTAGTCTAAACACAAACAAACCGTCAAGTGTTTCACCATCTTTTCTTCACAATACTTGTAGTTTAAAAATCTACTAACCGTCATGTGTTTTACCATCTTTACTTCACACGACTAGCAATCTAATAACCTACCAACCATCATGTGTTTTCCTCATCGTTAGCAGTCATACACTATTAGGATGCAAGAACTAGTTGTTTATTTCTGTCTTATTAAGCAAACATGATGATTTCATTTTCCAACCGAAGCAACACGCAGGTATCTAGATTTTTAAAATTGACCAACTCTTGTAGTGAGACTGACATTGATTCGCGATAGCAAATATTTTTAAGATTTAGTACTAAAGATTTTATCCATAGCAGACCCAAGCAACATCGATTTGAGACAACAAGCACATTTTGATCTATAACTTTCACTCTAATCCGTATGAAACCGACTGAAACCAATATTTTTTCGATTTCGTGATCTCAAATGCACACTTTCAGAGTTCTTATCACTTACTGATCAGTAGTCTTTACACCTACTAAGAATCACTATTCTCTTTTTCACATAACTAGTAGTCTAAAATATCAACTAACCATCTTGTGTTCCACCATATTTTCTTGACAAGAATAGTAGTCTAAAAACGTATTAACCGTCAGGTGTTGCATTATTTTTTCTTCGCATAAATAGTAGTATAAATTCCTACTAACTGTCATGTATTTTTGTCATGGTCTTCAAACACTAACAGGATACAGGAACCACTTGTTTATTTCCATTTAAGAATCAAACATGATGATTTCATTTCAACCAAAGCAACACACCAGTATCTAGATTTATAAAATTAACAAACTCTTGTAGTGAGACCGACAATGAACAACAAATATTTTTTGGATTTAGTACTTAAGATTTTATCCATAGTAGACCCAGGCAACCTCGATTCGGGACAACTAACATGTTTCGATCTATTACGTTCACTTTAATCCATAGGAAACCGATTGAAACCATTATTATTTTTATTTTGTTATCTCAAATGCACACTTTTGGAGTTTTATCACTTAGTGATTAGTAGTGTTTACAACTACTAAGAATCACTATTCTCTTTTTCATATGACTAGTATTCTAAACACCTACTAACCGTCATGAGTTCCACTGTCTTTTCTTGATGTGACTAGTAGTCTAAAACCAACTAACCGTCATGTGTTTCACTATTTTTCTTCTCATGACTCGTAGTCTAAATATATATTAACCATTATGTTTCTTTCTCGTGGTCTTCATACACTAACAAGATGAAGGAACCACTTCTTTATTTCAGTCATTTTAAGTAAACATGATGATTTCATTTCCAACCGAAGCAACACGTGAGTATCTAGATTTATAAAATTGACCAAGACTTATATTGAGAGTGACATTGATTTGAGGCAACAAATATTTACTGGATCTAGCACGTAATATGTGATCCATAGTAGACACAAGCAACATCGATTCGAGACAACAAGCACGTTTTGATCTTTTACATACTATTTAATCCATATGAAACCGTCTGAAACCACTACTTTTTCAATTTCGTTATCTTAAATGAACACTTTCAGAGTTCTTATCACTTAGTGATCAGTAATCTTTACATCTACTTGGAATCACTATTATCTTTTTCATGTGACTAGTAGTCTAAACACCTACTAACCGTCATGTGTCCTACCATCTTTTCTTGACATGACTAATAGGTTAAAACCTAATAACCGTCATGTGTTTCGCTATTTTTCTTCGCCAGACTAGTAGTCTAAATATATACTAACTGTCATGTATTTTTCTAGTGCTCCTCATACACTAACAAGATGTAGGAACTACTTGTTTAGTTCAGTCTTATCAAGCAAACATGATAATTTCATTTCCAACCGAAGCAACACACGAATATCTAGATTTATAAAATTGACTGAGTCATGTATGTTGGGAGCGACATTGATTCAAGGCAACGAATATTTATTGGATCTATTGCTTAAGATTTGATCCATAGTAGACACAGGCAATATCGATTCTAGACAACAAGCACGTTTCGATCTATTACGTGCAATTTAATCAGTATGAAACCGACTGAAACCACTATTTTTTCGATTTCGTTATCTCAAATGCTCACTTTCTGAGTTCTTACTGCCTCCATCCCAATTTAATTATCACTTTTGGAAGTTCGTGCCACTTTTCAATTGATTATATCTTGTAATTTATAATGTTTTGGATGATTTTGAAAACATTGTATTATGGAACAAATCAAGATCTATCAAACAAGATCGATATTGAATATAAAATTCATTATTAATTTAAAGATATAACTAGTTTTTTTATCCGATTAGAATATAACTGGAACAAGTAAATTGGAACGGAGGTAGTATCACTTAGTGATTAGTAATCTTTACATCTATTAGGAATCATTATTCTCTTTTCACATGACGAATAGTCTAAACACCTACTAACAGTGATGTGTTTCACCATCTATTCTTCACAAGACTAGTCGTCTAAAAACCTACTAACCGACATGTGTTTCACCATCTTTTCTTCACATGACTAGTAGTCTAATAACCTACTAACAATTGTTTATTTTCTCATGGTCAGCAGTTATACACTAAAAGGACGCAAGAACCACTTGTTTATTTCTGTCTTATCAAGCAAACATGATGATTTCATTTCCAGCTAAAGCAACAAGAGGGTATCTAGATTTATAAAGTCTACCAATTCTTGTAGTGAGAGCAATATTGATTCGAGAGAATGAATATTTTTTGATCTAGTACTTAAGATTTTATCCATAGTAGACCCAGGCAACATAAATTCGAGAAAACATGTACGTTTTGATCTATTACGTTCACTTTAATCCATATGAAAACGACTGAAACCATTATTTTTGTAATTTCTTTATCTCAAATGCACACTTTCAGAGTTCTTATCACTTAGTGATCAGTAGTCTTTACATCTACTAAGAATCACTATACTCTTTTTCACATGACTAATAGTCTAAACACCTACTAACTGTTAAATGTTTCGCTATTTTTCTTCGCATGACTAGTAGTCAAAATACCTACTAACCGTCATGTATTTTTCTCGTTGTCTTCATACACTAATAGGATGTAGGAGCCACTTGTTTATTTCAATCTAATTAATCAAACATGATGATTTCATTTCCAACCAAAGCAACACACGAATATCAAGATTTATAAAATTGACCAACTCTTGTAGTGAGAGCAATATTGAATCGAGACAACAAACATTTTTTTGATATACTACTTAAGATTTTATCCATCGTAGAGCCAAGCAACATCGATTCGAGATAACAAGCACGTTTTGATCTATTACGTTCACTTTAATCCGTATGAAACCAACTGAAACCACAATTTTTTTCATTTCTTTATCTCAAATGCACACTTTCAGAGTTGTTATCACTTAGTGATTAGTAGTCTTTACATCTACTAAGAATCACTCTTCTCTTTTTCAAATGACCGTTAGTCTAAACACCTACTAACCATCATATGTTTCGCTACTTTTCTTCGCATGACTAGTAGTCTAAATACCTATTTACCGTCATGTATTTTTCTCGTTGTCTTCATACAGTAACAGGATGTAGGAACCACTTGTTTATTTCAATCTAATCAAGCAAACTTGATGTTTTTATTTCCAATCGAAGCAACACGCTAGTATCAAGATTTATAAATTGGACCAACTCTTGTAGCCAGAGCGACATTGATTCAAGACAATAAATATTTTTAGATCTAGTACTTAAGATTTTATCCATAGTAGACCCAGGCAACATCAATTGGAGACAACAAGCGCATTTTGATCAATTACGTTCACTTTAATCCATATGAAACCGACTGAAACCACAATTTTTTTCATTTCGTTATCTTAAATGCACATTTTCAGAGTTGTTATCACTTAGTGATCAGTAGTCGTTGCATCGACTGAGAATCACTATTCTCTTTTTCACATGACTAGTAGTCTAAACACCTACTAACCATCATATGTTTCGCTGTTTTTCTTCACATGACTAATAGTCTAAATACCTACTAACTATCATGTATTTTTCTCGTTGTCTTCATACACTAACAGGAAGTAGGAACCACTTGTTTCTTTCAATTTAATCCAGCAAACATGATGATTTCATTTCCAACCAAAGTAACACGCGAGTATCAAGATTCATAAAATTGACAAACTCTTGTAGTGAGACCAACATTGATTCGAGACAACTAATATTTTTTAGATCTAGTTCTTAATATTGTATCCATAGTAGACCCAAGCAACAACGATTTGAGACAACAAGCACATTTTATCTATTACGTTCACTTTAATCCGTATGGATACGACTGAAACCACTTTTTTTTTATTTTGTTATCTCGAATGCACAATTTCATAGTTGTTATCACTTAGTGATCAGTAGTCTCTACATCTACTAAGAATCACTATTCTCTTTTTAACATGACTAGTGATCTAAACTCCTACTGACCATCATGTGTTCCACCATCTTTTCTTGACATGACTAGTAGTCTAAAAATATACTAACCGTCATATGTTTCGCTATTTTTCTCCGCTTGACTAGTAGCCTCAATACCTACTAGCCGTCATATATTTTTCTCATATTGTTACACTAACAGGATGCAGGACCCACTTTTTTATTTCCATCTTATCAAGAAAAACATGATGATTTCATCTCCAACTGAAGCAAAAAAACACGCGAGTATCAAGGTTTATAAAATTGACCAACTCTTGTAGTGAGAGCGACATTGATTCGAGGCAAATAATATTTATTGGATCTAGTATGTAAGATTTGATCCCTAATAGACTCAGGCAATATCGATTCGAGACTACAATCACATATTGATCTATTGCGTACAAATTAATCATGATGAAACCGATTGAAAACACTATTTCTTAGATTTCCTTATCTCAAATGCAGAGTTTCAGAGTTCTTATCACTTAGGTATCAGTAGTCTTTACATCTACAAAGAATCACTATTCGTTTTCCACATGACTAGTAGTCTAAACGCCAACTAAACGTCATGTGTTTTAAAATCTTTTCTTCACAAGACTCATAGTCTAAAACCTACAAACCGTCACATTTTTCACCATCTTTTCTTGACATGACTAGTAGTCTAATAACTTACTAACTGTCATGTGTTTTTCTCATGGTCAGCCGTCATACACTAACAGAATATAGGAACCATTTGTTTATTTCAGCCTTATAAAGCAAACATGATGATTTCTTTTCCAACCGAAACAACTCGCCAATATCTAAATTTATAAAGTAGACCTACTATTGTAGGGAGACCGACGTTGATTCGAGACGACAAATATTTTTTAGATCTAGTAATTAAGATTTTATCCATAGTAGACCCAGGCAACATCGATTCGAGACAACAACCACGTTTCGATCTATTACGTTCATTTTAATCCGTAAGAAACCAACTAAAAGCACTATATTTTTTTTATTTCGTTATCTCAAATGCACACTTTCAGAGTTCTTATCACCTAGTGATCAGTAGTCTATACATCTACTAATAATCACTATTCTCTTTCTCACATGATTAGTTGTCTAAACACCAAGTAACCACCAAGTGTTCCTCCATCTTTTCTTGACATAACTAGTTGTCCAAAACCTATTAACCGTCATGTGTTTTGCTATTTTTCTTCGCATGACTAGTAGTCTAAATACCTACTAACCGTCATGTATTTTTCTCGAGGTCTTCGTACACTAACATGATGTAGGAACTACGTGTTTATTTCAATCTTATCAAGCAAACATGATGATTTCATTTCCAACTGTAGCAACACGCAAGTATCTAGATTTATAAAATTGACCAACTTTTATAGTGAGAACGATATTGATTCAAGGGAACAAATATTTATTGGATCTAGTACGTATGATTTGATTCATAGTAGACACAGGCAACATCAATTCGAGACAACAAGCACGTTTCGATCTATTATGTACACTTTCATCGGTATGAAATCGACTAAAACCACTATTTTTTTAATTTTGTTATCTCAAATGCATACTTTCAGAGTTCTTGTCACTTAGTGATCAATAGTCTTTACATCTATTAGGAATAACTATTCTCTTTTCACAAGACTAGTAGTCCAAACACCTATTAATCGTCATGTTTTTCACCATCTTTCTTCACATGACTAGTAGTCTAATAACCTACTAACCATCATGTGTTTTTCTCATGGTCAGCAGTCATACACTAACAGGATGCAAAAAACACTTGTTTATTTCCGTCTTATAAAGAAAACATGATGATTTCATTTCAAACCGAAGCAACACGTGATTATCTTGATTTCTAAAATTGGCCAACTCTTGCAGTGAGACTGACATTGATTCGTGAAAACACAAATATTTTTTAAATCTAGTATGTAAGATTTTATCTATAGTTGTCTCAAGCAATATCGATTCGAGACAACAAGCACGTTTTGATCTGTTACATTTACTTTAATCCGTTTGAAACCGACTGAAACCACTATTTTCTCGATTTCGTTATCCCAAATGCACACTTTCGGAGTTCTTATCAACTTAGTGATCAGTAGTCTTTACATCAACTAACAATCACTACTCTCTTTTTCACATGACTACTAGTCTAAACACCTATTAACCGTCATATGGTCCACAACCTTTTCTTTACATGACTAGTAGTGTAAAACCTACTAACGGTCATGTGTATCACTATTTTCCTTCGCATGACTAGTAGTCTAAATACCTACTAACCGCTATGTATTTGTGCGGAGGTATTCCCGAACAGGTATAAATAGGACCCGAACACGTGGTATGTGGGACCATGGTTTAAATAAGACAGGATAAGTCACCATGCAATCCGGTGGTGGACGATAAAGACCGACGACATGAGAAGTCATTGGTCCAGGAATTTTATACGGGGTCGAGGTCCAGCAAACATGAGAAGTTGTTGGACCAAGAGATTGATATAGATACAATGACATGTGAAGTCAAATGTCCAAATAGTCTGATCGGCAATGAGAAGGCCGAACATGAGGAGAACTCTTGGGAAAGCAGCCTTAGATGCGAGGAACATTCTAGAATGTTCCAGAAGGGTCAAAATCCGTAAAGGGATAAGATCTCGAGAAAATAGGATCAAGAAAAGATACCCAACGGGAATGGGATGTTCGGCCAGTTATGGAAAAGAGTCCTAAAAGGACTAAGGTAATGAACTGATAAGGGAACAAGAATCCAAGATCTTCTGTTTCCTATACGAGGTAGGAAACCTAGGGCAACATGGATACTTAGGCAGCAAGCATCTGTGAATCTATAAATATAAGGTAAACCTAAAGGTAAAAGGTATGCAATACGTTGCATTATTCGATACTTCCTATGGTTATTTAGGGTTTTCTGCTAGTAAGTGATACTATCTTAGGCATCAAAGGGCATTTGCCACGAGAGGCAAAGGTGCGCTCACCTCTTGTCTATTTTGCAGATTAAAGCTCTGACGACGAACTAGGGTTCCGATGAGGAGTCTCGAGTAGCTGCTATATTCTTGTGCTATTTAAAGCCTCTTTCATTTTTCTCCACCTACAATTGGCGTCGTTTGTAGGAAATCGAAAGAGTTCTCTTTCAAAAATGACCATGGTGGAAGAAAATCCAACGATGCCGCTCAACCCAAAGAATCTGCTAGGTAGGGGAGGCGATAAATCCCTACTAGGGGCTCCGAGAAAGCGCAAAGGCGGACATGGGAAGAAGGCGACAAGCAAGGGTAACCCCCTGACCATCCTGGATGGCTCCAAGAATAGGGAGGGCAGGACAACCACGGAGTCCACACGGAGGAGTAAATCCTACCATGAAAGGGAATCAGTTGCACACGCAAGAAGCATGCACAACAATGAAGACATCCTTGACAAAAAGAGGCAGGAAATTGAGGAGTTTGGTCGTTTGATCAAGAAAGGAGAGCACGAAATTCGAGAGTTGGAACGGATTAGAGAACATCCTAAAGACTTTGGACTTTCACGAACAAATTCCAGGGGAGACAAACATGCTATGGTGAAATACAAGAAGGCCCCTTCATGAGGCAAAAGGAGCAGAAGCAGAAGTAAAAGCCAAACTCCAAAACGGTGAAGGGCTTCTTTAAGAAAAAGAAGGAGTGGAAGCCGGAGTCTCTCCCTTAAGGAGGGAGAGACTAGGAAACACCACATGGATAAGTACGAGAGGTCAGATTTCGATTGGGGAAGGAACACACCCAATAAAGCAAAGGAACGCGAGGTGGGGACCATGTCTACACGAGAAGCAGCATGAAAGGCCCTCAGCAATATAGCATCCCCCCCTTTTGCAAGGAGATTGCAAGAGGCGAGACTGCCGAGCAGGGTCAAGCACGGTGGGTTCATCCTCTATGAAACAAAAACAGATCCCGTGGCACACATACAACATTACCAGCAAGCAATGTTTATCCATAATGGGGATGATGCAATCATGTGCAAGATGTTCTTATCAAGTTTGGGAAAGGTGGCCCTGTCCTGGTTCCATAAGCTAGGCCCGCACTCCAAACGAGGACGGAGGCAACTAGCTGAGCAGTTCACTGCTCGATTCTTGACAAGTAGAAAAGCACCCAAAACTTTTGAGAGCCTCTCCATTATGAAGCAGGGAGAGAATGAGCCGATCAGAGATTATGCAAAGAAGTACTAGGAGACTTTCAACAAGATTGAAAGTTGCAATGAGGAGTATGCAATAGCTATGTTCAAGACTGGGGTGCCTATTCGGGGGGGAGCTAAATCATTGAACATGGGTCTAGTAGGAACACTGGCAAAATTAATGGAAAGGATTGAGCAGCACATCAGGAACGAGGATGACATACTTAGGGAAGATAGCAAGGTGGTTGCTGAGCAGGCCAAAGCACCTACGAAGAAAGCAGATAAGCTAGAACTCATAACTTACAGGGAAAGAAAGGACTATGGGCAGGCTAAGAAAGAGCCATACAAGGAAAAGCATGCCCTGGACCCCAAGTCATTCTTTTCAGTTACTATAGCTTGGAAAGAACCAATCTATTGGATTTTTTATTGAATAAAGAACCGCCCGTATTTCAAGTGGCCCCCAAGGCTAGAGGGGGATAAAGATGCAAAAAGAGCTACGAGTCAGCATTGCAGTTATCACAAAGATTGGGGTCACATGATAGAAGATTGTGAGATGTTCAAACAGCACCTCAATGACTTAGTTTCATGTGGTTATCTGAAAGAGTTCATTTAGGAAGAGCAAAAAGGTACAGAGAAAGCATTGGAGTTGGATTATGAGCAAAATCCAAGGGGCATAATCCATATGATACATGGATTAGCCGCATCTTATATGAGAAATGAGGTGAGGTTGCTCCAGAGGCAAGTAAAGCACCACCAACACGTGATGCAGTTGGGGAAGAAATGAGGACGTGAAGAAGAAGCATGCAACGAGGGCATAGTCTTCACGGATGAGGACTTGGGAGGAGTCCAGGTGCCGCATAATGATGCCTTGGTCAAAACCCCATGAATTGGGGAGTATGACATGGAGAGGATTTTGGTGGACTCAAGAAGTTGCACGGAAGTATTGTATTATGATGCATTTAAAAAGTTAGGACTGACACAGGCAGACTTGGTGTAGTCAATAACTCCTTTGGTCGGATTTAGTGCAAGAGCAATGTGGCCATTGGGGAAGGTAACTCTTCCTGTTCGAGCAAGAATAGTAGTGCTCCAAACCGACTTCCTGGTGTTGGATGTTCCATCTTCCTATAGCGCAATTATAGGAAGAACATGGTTACACAAGATGAGGGCGGTTTCCTCCACTTACCATCAGATGGTGAAGTTTCCCGGATCTAATGGCATTGAGAGGATCAGGGGAAATCAAAAGGTTATCCAGCAATGCCTGATTTCTATCGTTAAGAAGGCACCTAAAGCACAATTGGTCCAAACCGTCGAGGTTCCAGAGCAACTAACCATCGAGGATGTCGGGGTAACCCCGCCGAGAAAGTGGTGGAAGGCTTGAAGAAGGTTCAGATCAACAATTAGATTGATCCAGAGAGGTAGGAAAACCTGAACGAAGAAGAAGAGGAAGAATTGGTGGGATTCCACAAAGAGCACGTTGATGTGTTCACTTGGGTACCTGAAGAAATGCCCAGGGTGGATGCAAACGTGATTTGCCACCACTTGAATGTGGATCCACAACATAAGCCCAGAATGCAGAAGAAGAGGAGGTCAGCCGTACAGCACGTAGATGTTGTTATCGAGGAGGTTGACCGTTTGCTTGAAGCAAAGGCTATACGAGAAGTTTATTACCCAGAGTGGTTGTCTAACACTATGGTAGTGAAGAAGAAGAATGGGAAGTGGCGTGTCTGCGTCGACTTCACTGATTTGAACAAAGCCTGTCCTAAGGACAGTTTCCCTCTCCCAAGAATAGATCAGTTGGTGGATGCAACAGCTGGTTATGGACGCATGAGCTTCCTTGATGCATATCGAGGATATCACCAAATTGCTATGTACGGGCCCGATTAGGAGAAGACTTCCTTTATTACGCCAAGAAGGCTGCATTGTTACAATGTCATGCCCTTTGACTTGAGGAATGCTGAGGCAACTTACCAGAGGCTGGTAGTGATTATGCTGAAAAAGTTGCTCGGTAAGACTATGGAGGTTTACATAGACGACATGGTGGTCAAAAGCAAGGAGAAGTATGACCACATAGCTGATTTGAAGGAAGACTTCGAGATTCTGAGAGAGTACAAGCTGAAACTCAATGCCTCGAAGTGTGTGTTCGGAGTAAGTTCGGGGAAGTTCTTGGGCCACCTTGTGACCATACGAGGGATAGAGGCAAATCCCGATCAAATAACGGCCTTGCAGAGGCTCCAAAGTCCTAGGACCACGAAGGAGGTCCAAAGGCTGACGGGGATGGCAGCAGCCCTAAACAAAATCATCAGCCGGTCCAACGACAAGTGTAGGCCTTTCTTTCAATTGTTGAAGAAGAGGGAAGGATACAAATGGGGAGCAGAATGCAAACAGGCGTTCCAAGACCTGAAGAAGTACTTGGCAGCAGCTCCTCTCTTGTCTACTCTTGAACTAGGTGAGTTTCTAACTTTGTACTTGGCAGTGTCTGAACATGTTGTTAGTGCAGTACTATTAAGGGATAAGGGATAAGGGATCCGAGCAAATCCCTGTCTACTATGTGAGCAAGACATTGTTAGATGCAAAAACGAGATATCTGCCTCTAGAGAAATTGGTCTTGGCATTGAGGACGGTAGCAAGAAAGTTGCCCCATTATTTCCAGAGTCACATAATTGTGGTTTACACGGAGTTTCCGTTGAAATCATTGCTACGAAAGACAGATTTCTCGAGGCGAATCTCAACTTGGTCGGTGGAGTACGATATTGATTATCGGCCAAGCACCGCAATAGAGGGACAAATATTGGCAGACTTTCTGGCAGAATTCTCTCCAACAGTAGCTCCCCAACCTCTTACGAGAATGGAGCAAGCAGCTAAGCCACCAGCCAGGAAGGAAGGCACTTGCCGAACAAGATCCTCTAGAGTGGAAATTGTTTGTTGATGGTTCCGCATGTAACACTGGTTCCGGGATTGGAGTTGTGCTCTTTCCTCCTGAGGGAGTAATGTTAGAGCTATCTGTTCGGTTGGGTTTCAATGCATCTAACAATGTGGCGGAGTATGAGGCACTCCTAGTAGGTTTGAGAAGTGCAAAGACCCTGAAGGTAAAGAGAATAAGGGTGTACTGTGATTCACAACTTGTGGTGAACCAACTGTCCGGGGAATACAAGGCCCGGAATGAAAAGATGGCAGCCTACGTGGAGGCTACTAAGGATCTGCTCGATACTTTTGAGAAGGTGTACATTGAGCAGATAAGTTTTGAGTGGAACGCACATGCAGATTCACTGGCTTGGTTAGCTGCAGCTATGCCAACAGAGTTTAAGAGAAGAGTGGCGGTAGATTATCTTGCTGAGCTAAGCATTGGAAGGAGCATGGAATTGGTCTTGGATGTGACCTAAGGACCAAGTTGCATAGATCCAATTGTGGAGTTTTTAAGAGATAGGACATTCCCAACTAACAAAAAAGAGGCTCACAAGATAAAAACAAAGTTTGCACGTTTTTCGCTATCTCCTGAAGGGAAGTTGTATAGGAAGTCCTTCAAGGGTCCGTACTTACTTTGTGTGCACCCCGAAATGGTGCAAAAGTTTCTCCATGAGATTCACGAGGGAACATGTGGAAGCTATACTGGGGGCAGGTCCATTGCCCACCGAGCAATCACCCAAGGTTATTGGTGGCCACACATGTAAGAAGATGCAAAACTGTATGTGAAAATTTGTGAGAAATGTCAGAAATTCTCACCAACGATCCGGATCGTGGCTGAAGATCCAGTGCCGTTGATAAGGCCCCAGCCCTTCGTACAATGGGGGATAGACATTGTGGGTCCACTCCACAATGCAACTGGGAATAGAAAATTTATGTTGGTAGCAACAGATTATTTCACTAATTGAATTGAGACAGAACCATTGGTCAAGATCACTATACCTATGATAGAAAGGTTTGTGTGGAAGAGCATTATTACTCGATTTGGGGTCCCTTATTCGTTGACTACGGATAATGGTCCCAATTTCAAAAGAAGTTTAAGGCTTTTTGTGCCCAATATGGCATAAGAAATTATTACTCAACCCCAGCCTACCCTCAGAGTAATGGGCAGGCAGAGGCGTCCAACAAAAACATCCTTGACGGGATCAAGAAGAGGTTGGACAAAGCAAAGGGGAAGTTGCCCAACGAATTGGCGTTGGTCCTGTGGGCGCACCGAACAACTCCTATGAGGTCTACGGGAGAGGCCCCTTATTCATTAGCATATGGAACAAAGGCTGTTATTCCATTAGAAGTGGGCTTGCTGACCAACATGACAATTTTGGTTGAAAGTGGAGGCAACGACAGAGCCTTAGAGATCGAGCTGGATCTGGCCAAGGAACGAAGAGAGATGGCTCTGGTTCATTTGGCCTCATATCAGGAGCAGCTGATGAAAAGCTACAACAAGCATATCCACCCACGAAATTTGGTGTTGGAGACCTTGTGCTTCGTAAGGTGCTCGGCAATACCATGGTGGCCAATGAGGGCAAGTTGGGAGCCAATTGGGAAGGCCCATATCGAGTAACTGAGATAGTGGGCATTGGGGCTTATCGTTTGGCGGACATGGACGGGAAACTGGTGCCAAGGCCTTGGAATGTCCATAATTTGAGGAAGCTTTTTGTGTGAAAGACTTCAGTTTATTTTTCATTCCATTTTAGAATGCACATCATGATTGTGTGGAAATTACGAATCAAATTCCCTTGTTTTTTATTCTTTGTTAGCTACGAGGGGTACAAATAAAGCCCCCTTGAGTTATCAGATCATGAATAAGGAATTTGCTTATGAGTTTTTTCAAATTTTTTGGTCTTTTACGGTTATGGCTTTTCACTCCACTCCTTTGTTTGAATACGGAGCTAGAAAATTGTACCCCGTCTTTCCTTGCTTTGTATTGGGGAGCAGAAAGGTGTAGTGTAGTACAAAATTACGAGCAATTCAAAAATTTGCAAGTACGAATATACTTGTTTATTTGTACAGGTACGAATAAACCTGGAATGCATGCGTGAACATGCACAATTTTGCCAAATATGAATACATTTGGGCACTAGCAATGACATTCTAGTACGATTAAACTCATGAAGGTTATAGCCATGAAGGCCAAGTGTTATACCACAAAGGGCCAAATAACTGTGTTAAGCAAATTTCTAAATTGTACTTGTGCCACGCAGGGCGAGAGCTACGACCACGCAGGGCCTACAAAACAAAAACACTATTGTTTTGGTGATTAACTTAATTACTCGTCAATAGTTAAGACTGGAGGAGGAGAGATCTGTGCAGGTGTGTCTTCCACAGCAGTGCTCCCATCTGTTGGACCACCACTAGCTTCCTTCTGGCCAGGGTTGGTCCCTTCGACGTTTTGCTCGGTGTCCGCACCATGCTGCTCAGAGACGTTGGCATTAAGCTCCTTATCCAGACTATCTTCCTCCTCAGCAATCTCTTTGCTTTGTGCCACCATGGTGCTAAGGAGGTCATTCTCTGTCCACAAGGGGGATGCTTCAGCAGTTCCAGCTTTCGTCAAACATGCTGTCCAAGCAGTAACCCATATTTGATCTTGAATAACGAGCATATGAGTTTTGTAGCTCTCAGTGACTACATTGATCCCCTCATTATAGCCCCGCTGGTAAGAAGCCCTGGCCTCATTCTTGCTCAATTTCAGCTCTGCGAGAGTCTGGTGCAAGCTGTCCTCGGCGCAGTCCAATTTTCCTTTCAACTCATCCACCGTCCCACAGGCTTGCACTACGCCAAATTTTGGCTTTACCGGCGATAGTATTACCGGCATTAATTTAATGCCGTTAAAAGACACTTTTAGCGGCATTAATAAGACCGCCGGTAATAATTACCCAAAAACGGCGGTAATCCAAAGCTTGCCGTTTTTAGTGACTTTTACAGGCGGTTTTTTAATTACCGCCGGAAAAAGTAGAATGTACAGTTATTTTTATTACCGGCGGTTTATTACCGCCGTTTATAATAAAACCGACCCGTACAATATAAATAATATTATTTATCCTAGTTGAACCATAATACGGGTTAGCCGAGTTGGTCGCACGCGCATTCAAAGATCCGGAGGTTCCTAGTTCGAGTCACAGGGAAAGCAAAAAAAATTAACCACCGATTTTATTGCCGGCGGTATTATTATCGGCGGTTCTTTACCGCCATTTTTAGTATTACCGGCGGTTTTCTAATGCCGCTTTTGTTTTTCTGACAATTGTTTTCCCGGCGGTTTATTTCCGGCGGTTTTTGAACTATTACCGGCGGTTTTGAGTATTACCGGCAGTTTTGGGACTATTAACGGTAGTTTTCTCATGCCGCTAATGCTAAAATTTGGCGTAGTGTTGGTCCCTCTCTCTCTCGTCTGATTATTGTACGCTGCAACTTGGTATTCTCGCTGGCTAGCTTTGCATGCTGGGGCTCGGACTGGCACAACTTTTGGGCCATGGCAACCATTTTTTGCAGTGCCTGGCAAACCATTGGAAATCAGTGACACTGGTGATAGGGATGAAATATGTATTTAATGATGAAATTAAAGGAAAGTGTACCTTGGCACTGTGAACCATAAACGACCCAAGAAGGTTGTTTTTGGAGCTGGCCATCTCTTTTTGCATGTCCCCAGGTAGCAAAAAGGCATGGGACAGGGCCATATTCCTTTAGATTCCGCGTTGTCCCTTACGCTCACAAGCTTGTTTCCGTGAGAGAATTGGGGGGCCTAGACAAGGGGTGCAGTTGTTGGGTTCTGTGGTGGTAAGGTCTGCTTTGGAGCCGAATCTAGGCGTTGATGTTTGTCCGGGTGGCTGGCCTCAATTTCCTTGGGAGAAAAGCCAGGGGGGGTGTCCAGTTGAGCGGGTCCACGATGGCCATGAGATGGCAAGGGACTCTGGGAACGTCCGCGGCCACGAATAGCGCCGTGGCCTCTACCATGGCCGGCTCCAGGAATGGTAAGAAGATCGCTAAAGTCAATCAGTTGATTCATTTCTTGAGATGGAGGAGATGGGGAATAGCCATTGGACGAAGAAGCGGTCTCCTCGGCAAGTTGGATTGGCTTGTTCGGAATAGGAGGAGTTTGAGAGTTCTTATTCAGGATTTGAGGTGGAAGGACCAGCAAGAGCTCTGTTATCTGCTGCTTGGGTCCGCTGATCAATGAACCCTCCATACAACGCTCTGTTGCTTAAGAGCACTTGTGCTGCTCTTGCTCAGCCTGAAAGATAGGTCCTCTGTCCGTTAAAGGCCAGTGCTCAATTGATGTCGGCTACATGAACCTGTGGGGTGATGATGTCGTGCCCCTAATTGACATTTGTTGCAACGAAGAATGCAACAGAATATATTTGCAAAGTATGAGTAAACTTTGAGCAAATAAGAAAAAGCAATTAGAAATATTTCTCGGCCAAATAGTTCAACGAGGAGAAAAGAACTAACATGGGCTGCCAAATTTGTGAGGCGCGTGAAAGCCTATCACTTTGCCATCCTCGTCCCTGGGCTCGAAGTTCCCCATGACGATGAGGAAATCATCATCATCTCCTCGAGCTGAATGAGGAAGTTCAAGCACGAGCTTCTTCCTGGAATCTCTACTTTTCAAATAGTATGTGAGAGCGTCTTTGGTTCTAGAAATGCTATAAATATGGTGGATATCATATAGGCCTAAGGATCTGCCCAGCATTTGATTAATGGCATTTATGACCATAACAACCCTAAAGAAATTAGCAGAGACCTACATCAGGGATAGTCTATAATGGGCTAGTACTTGGCGAAGTAATAGTGCCAAGGGAAACCTACCGCCTTCGACGGCAGCAATAACTAGAATATGAAGAGTGTCGCTATTGGGACACTCACAGATAGCGTCCTCAGGGGCAAGTGCACTGGCTACGTCGTCAGGAATCTCATAACGAGATCTGAAACTGGCCATAGCCTAAGGGGTATTATAGTGTCGTCTAAACCTCTTCATTGTTGGAAGGTATACAGACGGAAGAAGGGTATCGAAAAAACCCTAAATAAGAGGGGAACCCTAAATCGAAGAATAAAGAGGAATATAATGGAACAGTGACTTACGGTACGACAATTGGAGTTCCTAAAAGTGTAGAAAGGAAGGGCCTCGAGACAATGAGCAATACTCCAATGGCGGGTGAATATAAACCTTCTTTTTGCAGAGGGGGTCTAGAGAGAGAGTGTGGGTTTCAAAATGGTACGAGAACCCAAATATACCATGATGAATGGGGTGGTGTATGTGAAACGTCACCCTAGACGCCATTTGGGCGTTCCGTTCCCTAAAGGCGTCCATCCGCATTTAATATGGCAGTACAATGAACGCCACGTGTAAAAGTAAGGGCAGGAAAAGCATGTCGAGCCCAAATGATGAGACGTTTTTCCTGGACTAATGATGAGAATTGCATCAATTTTGTGAACCAAAGTGCAGAAGTAGAATGAATTTGCTCGGTACTTAGGAGCGTTGCTCGTCATATGAGTAGAAATAACGAGTAAAGCTGGGGCGCAATTGTTTGGAGGTATTCCTGAACAGGGACAAATAGGACTTGAACATGTGGTACGTAGGATCATGGTTTGAATAAGACAAGATAAGTCGCCGTGCAATACGATGGTCGGCAATAAGGATCGATGACATGAGAAGTCATTGGTCCAGGAAGTCTGTACGCACTACAACAAAAAACACATTCGGTGACATGTAAAAATGTCACCAAATGTCCAAATTTTGTCACCTATTATCTTTGGTGACACAAGAAGAGGTGTCATTGTATCCATGACACTGAAAGTCAATGGTGACAAAATTTTGTAGTTGTCACGGAAAGTTGTCAACAGTGACAAAAATTTGGTATCACCGAAGACAAATTTTCCGTGACACAGTTGTCACCGAAAGTAACAGTGACAACAATATGATGTCACAAAAGAGAGATTTTCTGCGACAAAGGTAATTATGTCACTGATAGTAACAATGACAGCACCATATTGTCACGGAACAGAGATTATTCTGTGGCAAAAGTTGTCACTAAAAATACCAACCATGACAACCGATTGTGTGTCACCAATAACCTTTTGTAGTAATAGACACTACAGTGACAATCTCTTATGTCACCAAAAAGTGGACTTTCGCAACAATACAATTTATTTCATATATTGTTTTCACATGCTTATAAATTAAATTTCAGATTTCTTTGTATCTTATTATTCAACTTAGCGACACTTAAATTGCAAAGAAGCAAAATATCATTCAAATCAAATATCCATTAAGTCAATATTCATCATCCAACTTCAAAGCATTTCAAAATATTCTTCCTCCAACAATAACCACTTCAAACTTAACATTAGTGAAACTACAAAACATACATATCTAAAAAGAACTCAAAACAAGTGTTCCATTTACTCCATCTTGGTTAGCTTCCAAAAATAACTACCAAAAAGTCTTCAACTCCATCTTGGTTAGCTTCCAAAAAGAAACTTCATCTCCTTACTTACCTGTACAAAATTGCAAAAAAAAAAAAAGTAATTATATATGTAACAATGTCCGACACATGGAGACGCTCGGGACACACTTCAAACACGTGTCCGACACATGAACAACATTAATTCAAGCTTTATCACACTTTTAAAGCATGATTCCAAAAAGCACGATAATTAGATTGTAAGTAAAAAATAAATTCAATTAAACCACATAAATCACTTCTTTTCAGGCACGAATGCTATGCTCTATTTACGTATTTCTTTTTCCAAAAGTAAATTAAAAACACCATAAGGCAAGGAGGAGGTATGAGAGGTGATCAATATGGATTAACGAGCCATAACACAAGAAGTCATACAGTCAAATCAGAAAATAACAGCTAGTTTTTGCCACTTCAACCTCAATGATATCCTCTCGAACCAAAGAAGTACCACAAGTTCCCTCACCTTAGCTGTGGGCAGTGACAAACCTCACGAATCAATATAACTATACACTACTGTGCATCTTATCACCAGACAGTTACCATACTGAACAAACTTCTCCACCTATGGAATCAATAGAACCATAAAATAATTCTAAAACACAAATTCCATTAAGCCATGAGATGCTTTAAAAAGAGAGAATTAACTAAACAAGAAAGAGTCGAGGAAGTAAGACTCAAAGATCATGACCAAGAATAAACCAACCCGCTCCTTCCAGAGCCTTGATCTTAGCTAGCAAGTTGAAAGCTTGTTATATGAATTCTCTGCCAGCTGATGGTATGGAAGAAGACGTGGAGAAGGGAACAACTATAAACAGCATGGAAGAATGATTGAATTTTGTGTATAAAAAAGAGAATTGGTCAGACTGTTAGCTGTATTGGCCAAGGCTCAAAACTCAAAAGGGGTACCAATTTCTTCTACACAGTTATTATTCTTAAATTCATGGCACATTGGTACGACCTCTGCAGTCTGTTATGAAATACAGTCAATGAGTCAATTAATATCCAAAAGAAAGAAAGAAAGAAAAACTATTGCTTCCAAGTACTGTTACGAATTTCAAATTGAAAAGAAAAAAAAAGCTGTGTTATAGATTGGCAATACTGATACTTGAAAGTAGGGCTGCCCAGCGGACGGTTTTGGGTGGTTGGTTCAGTTTTGAACCGCTAGTTGCGGTTTGTTATTTTCTCTATCCATACTCGTCTGTGAGTGTTGTCCGGTTTGGTCAGCTTGGTTGGAGTTTGGATGGTTTGGACGGTTCATATATTAGAAAACCACCCAAGCTGAATCGAACCGAACTCGATCCGTCAAAATGCTAGGATCCGTATCCGTCCATACCATACCTCGGGTGAGTTCGCGGGCGGTTTGGTTTCATGGTTGGGACGAAAGCTCCCCTACTTGAAGCACCAAAAACAAATACTGGTACTTGAAAAAATAAGCAACTAAATGGCTCTCACAACAAGCAAATGTTTATAAACATGGGAGACCAAGCATACTTTGTAAATAAGGGTACTTAAAATATTCATCCTTTCTCGTAGGGGGCCGTAAGTATACATCCTGGTTATTTCGAACGGGTATGTTTTCATCCCTGAATTACTAAATTGAATATAACAATTTTTCTATGATTCTCCGTTTTTCCGATCCGCTCCGTTTTTTGAGTCACGATTGATATGATATGCACCACCATTCATAGCCCAATAATAGTAATGTGTAATCCTTCACAAGTCCTAGCAAAAGCTTCACACTTGATGGAGAAAAGGTACTGAGAAAGCTTGCAATATTTGCTGAGCAAAAAAGAAAAAAAGGGCTTGTCAATTCCAGCGTTATGTGGTCTTAGTTGCCCTTTGAACTCTTCCAAATTTCCTCTAGTTTTCTTGCAAAGGCCTGTTGTCTCCCAACAACAATGGTTTTGTGTTCTTTTTCCTCAACCACTCTTCCAAAAAAAGGGCTTGTCAATTCTAGCTGATTGTATACGTACTTTATACATCATAAACCCTAATGAAAAGCTGAAACCCTATAGAACTAGCATTGCTACTGTCCTGCTCTTACACTTTCTCCCACTTTGCACCTTAACGATCACTTGTTTATGGGATTCACTTCCACCAATATGCCAAGTTAATACTTGTCTTTCATAAATGGATCCTTCGAGAGCTATGCATCAGGTCTCTACAGGGAGTTTAAAAGAAGAGTTCTCTGTTGTTCATTTCCTTAGTTATTCATCACTAAGGAAGTTAACGACTTAGACACACAATATCATCAAGGCAACAAAAACCCATAGTCAAATCAGAAACCACGTTTGTACATTTACAAGGAAGTAGTATAGATTAGAAGATGACAGTTTACAAGAATAAGGCATTGATATACTTACAGTGGTTGCTAGAATTTATATGCATTTCGGCTTGCGGGTAAGCTTTCACGGCCTCAATTCAAGTCCTATGAATTTACCAAGATACAAACAACCGTCAACAAGCTATATCCAGTATCACCGTGCTCTATCAAGAAACATAATTTCAAGCAAACTGCAGTCATCAAGAAATAGAATTTGCAGAAATCTAATAAATATATAAATCCAAGATTGAGGGCTAATGAAGCAGAAGTTACTTACTGACAATTAGAGCCTGCCCCAATAGGATTTCCATGCATATAAGCGAACATAACAGCCTCGAAGCGCGCAAACTTTTCATCATATGCATTTATTTTCTCCTGTTGCATTTGGATTGTCTCCTTTTGTGTTTGGCACAAGTCCTTCAAAGTCTCAACCTGATTGTTTTGTTGTTTGCACACATCCTTGAGTGTCTCAACTTCGTTCTTTAGAACTCGCACCTCTTCATGTGATTGACCACTAGACCGCTTCGATGATGATGACTTCAAACTAACACCATATTCCTTCACATAAAACTTCTTACCAAGAACTTCTATTGGCGTCTCCTCTTTGTGGCATAGTGATTGGTAACCCAAGCGCGTCAGCCTCTTGGCAACGTGCATCATCCTCTTTCTGGCGTGCCTCAAGTAGTAGCTAGTACCAAAGGAAATATGGATTGAATAAATTTCATGAAAGAAAAAAAATAAAGTGTGGGATGCAACTTCTATTACAATGCTTACATGTAGTTGCTCACATATTGGAGCTACCCATTTCTTCTTCTTTTGATTATAATGGGTTGAACTGTAAAAATCTGCAATGTGGGGATGTTGACCCCCACGCTTATGTGTCTGAGCTGCCATAGCTGATGCGAAGGATTGTGACCCCATAGTATGGTTGAAAGGTACCTTTGATCGAGCTTTCTTCCTTTTTAGTACCAATACCTAAAGAGCAGAGCAAAGACAGCAGCAAAACAGAACAGCAGCAACTGAACAGTTCAGTAGCCATAGTTATAGAACAGTTCAGTTCAGCAGCAAAACAGAACAGATCAGCAGCTAACTGCTGCCATTACAGCCATGGGATAACAGCAGCAACAGATCAGAACAGAGCTGTTATAAGGCACACAACAGAACAGCAGAACAGAACAGAACAGAACCGGACCAAAATAGCAGAACAGAACAGAACAGAACAGAGCTGTCAGATAGCAGAACAAAATAGCAGAACAGAGTTGTTATACGGCACACAACAGAACAACAGTAGCAGTCGTAGGATTCAGCAGCTTGCAACCTTAGCATACACCATCCTAGTGAGCCAGACCAATAGCCATAACAAAGAACAAAAATAGAACAGCAGCAACTATATGAACCAACTGCAACCATGGGATAACAACAGCAACAGCAAGATAAGTGATAAGTGATGTAGTAGCAGATAAGTGATGCAAATCTGGAAGCCCAGACACAGTAGCAGAAATACAATGACAGTAGCACTCGTAAGGATTTCATTCAAATGAATTTCATTTTCTTTACTTGAAGTTGAATTTTACCTCTTTATCTTTATTAGCCCAGATGTTACCAATCATCCATGCCAAATCTTCACCACTAACTCCTTTATATGGATTGACATACGGATCCTTACCAGCTTCCACTAATGCTTCATAGTGGTCCTTCATATTGTGACGCCAGGTTCTATACAATTTTTTGCACTTGCGGTTGACACCACGCCTCACATGCTCTTTCTCATCATATCCCACTATGTCAAATTTATCCTGCACTCATTCATATATTATAGAACTTTAGTATAAGCAAAAAGGAAGTTAGATTGATAAGCCATGTATATCTTTTACTCTCAATTGTTTCTTTTAATATTCTTGATTGATAAGCTATGTCTAAAAGTGCAGGAATTACAAGGGGAATATTGGAAAATACTGAACTTGCAATAAATTAATAACAGAAAGAAAACTTTACTCGTGTAGCCTGTATGATGGGTGCTTTAACATGAAAGGGAATATCATCCCACTTCTCCACATTCTTCAATGGTGCTGCCATCCTAATTTGTATACCAAGCCAAGTGGCGAACCTTGTGGCATTTTCACCTATGGGTGCTCCTACCTCCAAAGGAATCTCTACAGCAAGTTTCTTGCCACTACCACTAGCAATTAAGCGTTCTGTGTTAATTCCACGGTTAGCACCCCGGACACGCCTCGAGGTAGAAGCTGAAAAGTTTAAAAAAAGTACTGTGTATGAATATTACAATTATAATATGGTAGAATTTCAGTTTCTTTCTTCTTTATTTGTTGTAAAATATACCTCTAACCATCTGTTGTGGTAAAGAACTTGGTGTAGCAAACAAACCATCTTGTTCAACCGGTAACTCTTGGGTAGGAGCAGGAGCAGGAGTAGGAGTAGGAGTGGGAGCGACTGTAACTGGGGCAGGCCTTGAACCTTGGGCAAGGGAAAGAGCCATAGTAGACTCAATAGGAGGCAGCTGATCAGTTTGGAGAGTGGATGCAACAACGTTCTTTTTTCGTGCGTTCATAGAATCAATCTGACACCATGTTATACAAAACTAATATAACTAACGACATTTTTGTAATCCTTCAATTCATAATACAATTCTGATAAACTAATGACTTACCAATTCATCATCATCGGTATAACTGCAAGTGTCCTCATCATCGTCCTCATCCTTATGTGCATCCTCAAGTTGCTGATAATCCTCGTCAGACAAATTACCCTGAGCCCTCATATTTTTGGCCTCCATAGTATGTTTGGTCTTTCTCTTCTTATTTGAACCAAACAAAGCATTTGCCATCTTCTGATACCCTAATTCAGTCATTCTCATGTGGTTCAATTCCATTTTTTCACGCCTTTTCCTCTCATATTCAGGCACTTGTTGGGCCATCTCCCCGGGCTTGATATACTTTACCTTGTTATTTGTCATCTTTCCTATAAGAAAAAACATTTGGATTCCATTAACACATAGTAAATTGAAGAGTCAGTTGTACATATAATGAAAGGTACCTCAAACCTAGCAACCACTTTAGCTCCAAAAATTAAACAAAATGAACCGAAACAACTAGTAATAAGCTACAGGTTGCACTCAATAAATATTCAAACATGCAGATAAAAGGTAAATAAGCTAAATCCATAGATGATAATATCCAAATTTGATTAACTAGGTATTATCCAAATTTGGAATCTCATAAAGAAAAAACAATGATAATACAAAAAACTAAATCAAGGTTCTACATCAGGATCTATATCCGAATCAGATTCAATAGCAAACTCATTTTCCTCACTGTCACTAGGCTCTCCCATTGATGCATCTTCATCTTCCTCTTCATCTTCTTCAGGAAAACTGCTGATATCTTGTCGGCTATGTGACTCTAGAACCACATTACTTGGAATAATCTCAGGATCGACGTCATCTCTAGTGAGCCGGACCTCAACTGAATCATCAACAACAATATTAGGGACGGCATTGGTGGTTTCTTCCTGCTGGAACACATCAGTAGCAGGTGCATCACTGGGTTCTAAACCATCGTCCCTCTGAGGTATATCCCATATCCTTTGATGTTGGAGCCGTTCTACAACTTTCCAATGGTCACCAAATTTGGTATCATTGACATAGAAGACTTGCTTCACTTGAATTGGGAGGACAAATGGATCATTCTTATACCATCTACTTCTTACATCAATGCTTGTGAAATGTGCATCGGCTTTAATGAATCTACTTCTACCGGTATTGAACCATTCACATTGGAATAGAACTACACGGCGTCCGCAAATATAATTCAGCTCCCATACTCTGCACAAGTTTCCATAAAAGCCAATTGTTTTGCCTTCATGGTCCCCTTCCACCATGACACCACTATTTTGGCTTTTACGATGACTATCCCGGTCTTTGGTGTGAAATCGGATACCATTGGATATGCAACCTGAATATATATTTACATTCACAAGTGGACCATTGGCTAATGACCACAAATCCTCAGTTGCTTCTGGTGAGCCTTCGTCTCGTAATTGATTCATCTACAGAACAATGCATGGTAACCATGTTATTAATATTGATATATGCCACTAATTAATGTATCAGAATATAGTTTGTATCTTACACGTTCTTTAAACCACTTTGGAAATTTCTCTTGTTGTCTCTTGGAGATGTCAAATGCACTTTCATTTGCCAGTATACTTTTGTGCTCCCTATTAACAAACATATACATAAAAGTGATGGTTAAAAAAGATTCGAATCCTAAATATAACTATGACTAAAAACCAAATTAAGTATTAACATACTCTAGATATTCGTTCCAACTCAAGACTATTATTCAAGACAAACCAATGAGCCTTATCTATTTCCTCCCTGCGTCACATTACTTGCCCTCGTCACTTTTGGCAAAAGGACGAACATTTTGGTTGAAGACAGCTAACCCCGTTCCATGGTCACCACCATCAACATTTCGTTCTGGCCGATTGAAAGCTGTTTCCATATTACCGAGATACATCGAACAAAAAGTAAGACACTCTTTGACAATGTAAGCCTCAGAAATGGAACCTTCCGGATAGGCTCGATTGGTGACAAATCCCTTTAAGGTACCAAGAAGCCTGTTTAACAAATAATATCATATTATTAAACCTACATTATGTTAATATCATCTATTTAAATTTATGCTAAAAATTACCTTTCAATTGGATACATCCATCGATATTGCACTGGCCCTCCGAGCATGGCCTCATGAGGCAAGTGAATAGCAAGATGAACCATGACATCAAAGAATGCCGGAGGGAAAATCTTTTCCATCTTGCATAATATGAGCACTATCCGATCTTGTAGTTTCTCCAAATCCTCAACTCGCAGTGTTTTTGAGCATATCTCTTGAAAAAAATTCCCTAACTCTGTTAAGGTGATACATATGTCTTTTGGAAGGTAGCCACGCATCCCAATGGGAAGAAGTCGTTGCAAAAGTACATGACAGTCATGACTTTTCAAGCCCGTTAACTTATCTCCTTTTGTACTCACACATCTTGATATGTTTGCAGCATAACCATCGGGATACTTAATTGACTTTAAGAACTCATAAAATCCATGTCTCTCCTCTGGAGATAAAGTGTATGATGCTGGGGGCTTTTCGAAGGACCCATCTGCACGCCTCTTTAAATGCAGTGCTAGCCTTATTCTCATATCCTCTAAATCCTGACGTGCTTTTTCTGTGTCCTTGTTCTTCCCATCTATGCTTAATAGTATTCCAAGCAAAGCTTCACATATATTTTTCTCTATATGCATCACATCAAGGTTGTGTCGCAGCAAGAGTTTCTCCCAATAAGGAAGCTCAAAAAAAATGCTTTTCTTGGTCCAATTTAATATTGGATCTCCTCTTTTCCTTTTGTTGCTTGGATGCTTGCCAAATGGCTTGTATGTCCCCTTACTCATTTGCTGCAATATTTGTTCACCCGTTAAGTCCATAGGCCTCTCCTGATGGTCCACCTTACCATCAAAGAGGCGACTCCTTCGCCAAGGATGGTCTTTAGGTAACCATCGGCGAGCTCCCACATAACCTAACTTACTTCTCAACCTTTGCGATGATGCATGTTCGTTACAAATTGGGCAAGCCAAGTAACCCTTAGTAGTCCACCCGGACAAATTACCATATGCAGGGAAATCGTTGATGGTCCACATAACAGCTACATGCATTCGAAAAGTTTGTTCAGTTGAGGCATCATAGGTGACTGCGCCACGTTCCCATAACTCCTTCAATTCGTCAATTAATGGCCTTAAGTAAACATCAATATCTCTCCCCGGTGCTATTGGTCCAGGAATAAGCAACGACATTATAGAGTAAGGTTGTTTCATACATTTCCATGGAGGAAGGTTGTAAGGCATGACAATCACAGGCCATAAGCTGTAGGAGTTGCTCATGTTACCAAAGGGATTGAATCCATCA
Source organism: Rhododendron ovatum (assembly GCA_019656835.1). Taxonomy (NCBI): domain Eukaryota; kingdom Viridiplantae; phylum Streptophyta; class Magnoliopsida; order Ericales; family Ericaceae; genus Rhododendron; species Rhododendron ovatum. The sequence goes on from CM033800.1 coordinate 21,213,458, forward strand.
GTAGCTAGTCCTAACCTCACATTTCGGGCATCTCGAGCAAACTCAGGATAATGTCGATCAAAGTGCTTCCATGCCTTACCATCAGCTGGATGCCTTAATACTCCATCATCAACTCGTTTCTCCTTATGCCACCTCATATCTGTACAAGTTTTGCTCGACATATAAAACCTCTGCAACCTAGGGGTCAACGAAAAATATCGCAATATCTTATGAGGAATCTTTTTTCCCTTGCCATCATTTAGCTTGTATCTAGGCTCCTCACAAATAGGACACTTTTCAAGATCAGCATTCTCCTTCCAAAAAAGTGCACAATCATTCTTACATGCATGAATGGGCACATAGCCCAAGCCTAAGTCACATAAGAACTTCTTTGCTTCATAAATGTTGCCCGGAATGCCTTGATCACTTGTAGGTAGGAGTTCCTTCAATAACCCCAACAGCGCATCAAAGGACTTGTTACTCCATTTATTCAACACCTTAACATGAAGTAGCTTAATGACAAATGATAGTAAAGTAAACTTGCATCCGGGGTATAACTCTCGATGGGCATCCTTCATTAATTTATCAAAGTTGCGCACATTCTCTGCCTCAACATTGTCAGGCAACTCATCTAGTTCCTCATCATTCATGATTGCTGCTGCATAATAATCATTAACTAAGCATTCCAGGTCATCTTGATTCTCATGTTCATCTACTGCCACTCCACCCCCAATAGTTTCTGCATTAGGCTGACGGCTTTCGTTCGACACAAATTGTTGATTCATAGGTATAGTCTCCCCATGGTGGACCCAAGTCTTGGAAGAAGGAGCTATCCCATTTTGTATCAAGTGAAATGCAACAACAATACTAAAATGGCGTTCCACATTCATGCATTTTAAACACGGGCAACGAATCTGATCATCGGAACCTAAATTTGTGACTACAAAGTCAACAAATGAATTTACCCCATCTCGGTACTCTTTGCTCAGTCTATTCTTAATTGTCATCCAACTCTTGTCTATATTTTTTCACCTAAAAAGTCAAGAATAATACAACCTCCACTTTATCAAAACATTTAGACTAAAATTTTGATTTTCAAAGCATTGAAATCAATCCTAAAGATGATAAAATGAAATAATTAGGTGCAGGAATTACACTACACATGCTGAAACAATTAGGTGCCTTGAATTAAAATGAAACATTTATTAGCAAAGATCATAGCACATGAGCATAAGAGGAGAATGAAAAGAAGCTTTGATGAACAAAGAAGAATAATTTCACTAAAAAGAGTCAATGCAATAAACAAGTTGTTGCTAAGCCAATGTTTATCTGATATTCTCCATCATGCCTAAATGTACGTAGACCAGTCACTTTGCAAAAGTATTGGGATCACTAGTGTTTTCAAGATCCATGTACCAGCTCTCTTAAGACATTAAGATGTATGAGAACAAGGTTTGCCATCGTGGGTGAACCCTTTGGCTTGTACAATAGAGTTGTTAATTGATTATTTGTTTGATCCTTGATATGTATGGTTGGAATCCTCACCCCATGCATGCCACTGAGTGCACTGCAGTTTTTTGATAGGAAATCTAACCTTAATTTTTGTTTTTTACTATGCAGTCCATGGTTTTAGACTCCCGGCACAATATGCGATCTGCACAAGCTAGGCCTGTCCTCTTTGATCTAGGCCACAAGCTCTTACTCCTCATTTTGTTACTGGCATCAAGTGACTATATGAAAAATGATAAAATTAAAAAAAGAAAAAGAAAAAGAAAACAAGAATTCAAGTCTTGTGATTCATTTTCCTGAAAATGGAAAACTAGGACCTTCATTTTCATTTGGTTTCTGCATCTTTTGAACCATTCAGTCACCATATGGAGAATTACTTTCTCACTGTCAGAATATATATCTTTTTGAAGGGGAAGAACTGCATAATATATGAGAATCAAATTTTGATCTGCTAAATTAGGTCTTTACATAAATACAGAGTCAATTGTCTGGATGAGTTGATGAATTAAACAAATTCTACCAACTACTCCAACAGTTAGTATTGGATAATTTGACATCCACCAGTTAGAAGCAATTAATATGATTGTTCACATGCAGGATTTTGGTCGTGTCTCACCAAATTATATGATGCGTCAGTTCAATATTAACGAGAAGATGAGGGCCATCCTTATTCATTGGCTTATTGAGGTATGTATTTCAAGCTTGGTTTATTATCTACTGAGCACAATTATGAGTTCTACATAATGTACTGACTATATATGCTCTGCAGCATCCTTTTATAAATTCTACATAACATACTGACTATATATGCTCTGTCGAATCCTTTTACCTATTCATATTTCTCTTTTGAATGGATTGCTAACTACGTATATTGAATTATAACAGGTGCATTACAAGTTTAAACTCATGGAGGAGACGTTGTTCCTCACTGTCAACCTTATTGACAGGTTCTTAGAGTGCAAAACTATGGTCCGAAAGAAGCTTCAGTTAGTTGGAGTGACAGCCTTGCTGTTAGCATGCAAGTATGAGGAGATATCTGTTCCTCTTGTGGATGACCTAATTTTCATGTCAGATCAGAGTTATACAAGGAAGGGGATTCTGCAGATGGTATCTTGTCTCAGATGGCTATTTTCTTTCTAACTTTAAGACAGTTAAGAATCTTAAGAGTTTCATTTCTATGTCTGTGCCTATAGGAGAAGGAAATGGTGAATGCACTGCAATTCAACATGTCTGTCCGAATCTGTTAAAGGTTTTTAGTTTACATGGTCTAACAAGCGAGGAGGCTCAGGTGATAATAAGAGTAGGATTGATACGGTGTTCTCTAATACTCACTGGTTGGTTTCCTTCCCTACTTGTGAGGCTACTTTCCTACATTGATCTAAGCCAAGGGCTAAAAGGAAAATGGACCGATTGGGTCATGGTAGCAAACACATGGAACTTCACTCAAAAGAACTCAGCTACCGAGAGGGACTAGCACCACAAAGCTGCCAATCTACTTTGATTAGAGGCTATAGCAGATAGCAGATCACAGCTGCCAAAACATAAAATATAAAATAGCAGAACAGTAAATTGCAGCAAATTGCATCAGTAATGTAGCAGCAGCAGCCATAGCAGCCACACAGCAAATAATAGTAAGAACTAGGGACATGCCCCCCTAGAAAAGGCCTAAACACAGCAAGGGACAACCCCCCAACGATAGGTGAATACAATGAATTAAAAGTGGCTGACTATTACACATCATAAAACAGCTGTTTGCTCAGCACTATAGAAAACAACAGCATTGAAAGCAATAGCAGACACATCCACAACAACAGAGTATTCAAAGCAGCTCAATACCGTTCTGTTTACCAAAAAGACTAGCATGCTAAATCAAGGATTCAGAGCCAAATTACAAAGAGCTGGACAGTATGAAACAAATGATAAGCCCACACAAGAGCTGGACAGTTTGGATCAAATACCGTTCTGATTATGACTGTTTTGCCTTGTATTCAGAAGAGAAGATCATTCAAGTTTTTTAATTTTTGGCTACAAAACCCAAGCTTCAAGGAATACTCTTATTCAGTCTTAGGCTGAGCCTGTTATTGGTAGACCTATGTTTGTGTTATCAACAAAATTGAAGAGATTGAAAAGTGTCCTTAGAAAACTAAACTTGGAATGTTATTCCAATATTAGTAAAACGGTTTGTGCTGCCAAAGAAGAGTTAGATGTGATTCAGGAACAGCTTTTCAAAACCCCTTTTGATCTTGTTTTGTCTAATACTGAGAAAGAGATATTGAATAAATAGGTGGAGCTAAGGGTGGCTGAAGAATCGTTTCTGAAACAGAAGTTTAGAGTGAAATGGTTGGCTTTAAGAGACCAAAACTCTAAGTACTTTCACCAGGAAATGTGTTCCGATAGAGCTAGAAATACAATTCGAAGTCTTACTGTTTCTAGTGGTTGTTTGATTGATATCCTGAGGCCGTAAAGCAGAAGATTTTGGGTTACTATGTTGGGTTATTAGGGACTACTTTCGATGGAAAAGTGGATGCTATGCCTACTCTTAATCTAGCCATTCAATCTAAGGTTCCGGTTCACTTCAGATTTCAGTTGATTGCTCCAGTTACAGAGCATGAAATCAAAGCTGCTCTTATGTCCATTCATGGGGATAAAGCCCCTGGGCCAGATGGTTTCAATTCCATGTTCTTCCAGAAGTGTTGGGATGTTGTAGGCAAAGATTTCACTAAAGCTATTGCCTCTTTTTTTGATTCAGGTGTACTTCTCAAGGAATGGAATGGTACAGCTGTCTCTCTAATTCCTAAAGTCAGTGTTCCTTTATCATATCTTGCACTTACCAGAAAAAAAAAGTTATTGCTAAGCCAACTATTATGGCTGATCCCATAAAAACAGTTGAAAACAGTTGATTCCAAGAACAATTAGGCAAGGACAAAGCTAGAATAATCTGTTAAGGAGAAACTAACAAGTCTATACAATATAAAAAAAGTCCACTGGTGCACTTATGCATAATACAAAAGGCACTTATTAATATTTAATTAGGCTATGACAATAGAGCACCATTATATATTATTTTATTTCCTAAATACCTGGTAACCCCTTTCTTTTTGAAGTAAGAATCAACTTTTGATTCCTCTTTCAATTATATTTTGGAGAAGTGTGAAAGATTAGTTATATAGATTCCATAGCAGTATTTTATAATTCTAAATGCTAGTGATATAAATAGTTACCCATTTGGATTCGCGCATTCCAACTAGATAGCAGGAAACTAAAAAATTATTCTAAAATTATTTAAAAAGGCTGAATTATAATATTAAACTCCCTCTAAGTTTCATCAATTAGTACTAAAATATAGGGAAAGATTTCGAAAGTGAGGAAAGTACAAAATATTGGTATAGGTACATATTTTTTTTATACCATCTTGCAATCAGCATTGATAACAGGGGTTGAACATAGTGAATGACGTTTCTGTTTGCAGATTAAAAAACAAAAAGCCAAGGACCAAAGCCTATTAGAACATCGCCATACTACAAAAGCAGCCAAAGACCATATATCTTACCAAGAGTGGCCCTCATTGTTCTAAAATTTTAGAAATAAGTAATAAATTTCACCACATTTAACCTCGTTCTTCCAAAATAAATGGTCAGCCCAAACCCTTACTGAAAACGAAATCTTCAAGATTGAACATCTCAAATAAAACAGATACATTTGATTTTGACTATCGTGAGGATACCTTAGCTTCCGATTCAAACTTTAAATCTACAAAATCGAATTAAAAACTCACATGCAAAACAAAAAATCCATGAAATCGGAAGATTGGAGAGTGGAGGAATACCAGAAATCACAGAGTGTGGTGGTGGTGCTGGCGAGTTCCGACCGGCGAGGAAGAGGGCGGAGATGAAGTGTGCTGTCTTTTCAGTGAAGATAGAATCAAAAAAAAAAATGTTTAGCTAGATGAAGTCAAGAGAGAGATCGAGAGTGCGTGAACAAGCATATACATACACGTTCTGTGATCGAGAGAGAGAACGACAGGGTAAGATACTGAGAGGGACAGAAAAAGACCTGGCCTGATCGGAGCGATGGCCGCCGGTTTGTGGGCTGATGGAAGTCTTCAGCGGGAGCGTGGCTGCGGGAGTGGAGATCGAGAGGCAGAGGAAAGTGGAGACTGGAGAGAGGAAAGCTAGGGCTGGGTTTTTTTGCTTGAAAAAAATTTCATTTTACTTTTTGATAGCCCGCCTAAATGAGCTGGAGCCCGGGAGGGCGAAAATTGGGATCTTTTGGTGACAACCTTATAATTTGTTACTGAAATTTGTCTTCAGTGACAAATATTTTGTCACCAAATCTTTTCATTATTTACCCTGGCCACTCAAAGGTTTTCGGTGACAAGCAGTAAAATTATTTGTCGCCGTTAAGTATATTCAGTGACAACACTAATTTTTTGTCACTAAAATGTGTCAAAGGGTGTCACCATTGGTGTTTTTTGTTATAGTGACGGGGTCTGTAACAACTCCGATTTTTAGTAAATAAAAATCTCATCGTTTATTCTAAATTCCTTAATTTCTCTTGGATGGTTTTATAATTTTGTTGTTAATTTCTAATAATCCGTCATAATTAGATTTGAGATTGCTAAATTATATTTATTGGCTATAGATTCTACTTGGCAATTATAGTTAGATTTTAACCAATTAGTTGGAGAAACCTATCTACCAATCTATTTAGTTACCTTTTAACCATTACCCATTGGACGATAAATTTTAGGGAAATCTTTATCCATTGGACAATAGAAAACCTAGATTTTCTACCAAAAGTATTTACTAGATTTTGTTAAAATACCCATATATAGTTATATATAGTTATATATACACATGCCTATGGACATATGGTATTATTCTAGTATATATAGTATCACACCTTTTTATCCATTGATCAATAACTACTAAGGAAATTATTACCCATTGGATAATATGTACCTTATGGATTTAATACCCTAGATTTCCTAGGTACACTAGTACAATATATAATAAGAACATGTGCCAATTTGGACTATTTTAATAAGGAATTTTGATTTGAAAATCTACCTAGATTGCATGGTACACACTTATATATATATATATACACACACACACACACACACACACTTATATTATTACAAAGTACACATGTGTTTATTAGAATAGTTTAATAGGAAAATCTTGGCTTTGAAATCCCATTAGATCACATAGTACCTTAAGTACATTTTTATATATATGTTCATTTGTACATAGAGGTGTATATATATATATGTACTAGTGCTAGAGAGAGAGATTGCCGAGAGAGAGAGAGAGAGAGAGGGAGAGTGGCCCAGAGAGAGAGGGAGGGAGAGAAAGAGAGAAGAAGAGAGGGAGATTTGGTTGTACCTTGACTTGATCTTCCATGATCTTCCTACATCCTTTTAATCTATGGTTATATATTCTTCCAAGCAAAATCTATCTTCCAATGTCCTATTATGTTCTTTTAATTACCAAATCTTGTACAACCCCGCCTTTCTTCCACTAATCTTTCCATAATCCAATCCAAAGTATCAAATCTAGCCTTGCATGCCTAAGAACTAGATAGGAGTTGTACAAGCAAACCATGACCTAACCTATCAAGCTTTCAATCAAGCTTAACAAGGAAAAAAAAGTGTGAGAGAGAGAGAGAGAGAGAGAATTCGAATCAGAGAGAGGGAGGGGGGAGCCATGGCCAATAAATAGCAAGCTCATTCAAGCTTAAACTCACACCTTCACTCATTGCTCCAACTTCTCTCTAGAATTTCTAAGCTTTTCAAGTTCCAAAATTCTAGTTTCTTGAGTTTTCTTGAAGTTCTTGAGAGCTACCACCTAACCACCTCCAAAAACCACCCCTAGATCTTTTAAGTAGCCTAGTTTAGTTAGCAAAGTTGTTTCTAGGAAGAGAAAATCCATCTCTCTTCCTTTCGAAGCATACCGGAGCCATTACGCCGCCGATTCACAAAACCGACTACCTATTCTCAAAACCGACCAACTACCAAGAAGAAAGGTAGAGTCCCATATACGCTATCTCTAAGTATATGTAGGATTCTTTGTTCACCAACTCTACGTATAGAACCGTATGTTAGAAAGTAGAATGTCTTTACTCTTTAGTTCAAAGTATAACACGGAATATGTCTAAGTAGATAAGGTTATCTATCTTTGCGTTTGGATTGCATGATCGGCAACGACTTATTTTCGCTAAAGAAAGTATGAACATGATGAATAATTGATTGTTACTCCATTAAACATATGAACATATGTTGTTTAGAACTTTCCACAAAGGAAGAAAGTACGGATTTTAAAAGATTGGAATATTATCGCTTGACCGGAAGTATTCGGATTTTAATCTTTAAAAGGGTTATGAGCATGCTTACATGAATTGCTTGTATTACTTGTGGTAATTTGATGATCTTGTTAGTTTAGTTTTAAGATTACAATGAATGATTTATGATTACATGTGAAGTCCTACCGCGGAGTCAATGCATGAAAACGAGACACGAAAATCGAGAAAGTTAGAAACATGACACCTAAGGTGTGGTTAATGAAAAGGCGTGTTTTGAAAAAGGTGAAATGTTTTGAAAACTGCAATGTGGCCGGACGTGGTAGCCATTGTGTGGTGTGTATTTTGTGTGCCAATCGGAACCTGGGACGGCGAAACCATTGTGAGGATACTCGGGAGACTGGAACGGCAGAACCGAGGTTGGGTGTGTGGCTTGGTTATCCGCGGAGGGGAGCCAATGCAAAGTGTGCCAATGGAAACCCGATGCGGTGGAACCATTGTGAGGATACTCAGGAGACCAGAATGGCGAAACCGAGATTGGGTGTGTTAAAAATGATTTTGGAACATGTTGATATGGTTATGAAATGTGAAAAATGGTGAAATAGTCTACGAGGAGTCACGTAGGAGAAACTCAAAAAATCATGGACACCAACGTTAGTTGAATAGTAAATGCAGATGTGTCATTGTTAACTGTTTGTCGAATATGTCGAATATGTATGTGCAAAGCATTGAATTTATGATCGTTTGCTCGTAAGTTAAGGGTTAGTGGGTATGGGTTACTCTATTGATCTTTTGTAGCTCATGGTGTTACCTTTTGGTGACCTTGACATATTATATTGGTGGCGATGGGGGTATAATGTGTTAGACCTCATAGATGAACAAGGGTAAGCTATATACATCGGAGGCCTTCGGAGCCGAGGAGCTTGCTAGGATGAAAAAGCAGGTGGAACAGTAGTTAGGAACCCTAGTTCCCTCCCTTGTAGGATAAAAGTACTCTTGTAAGACTTTGTGATGTAATAATGAGCCAGACTCACTTTGTTTTTTGTAATAAAATGTCTTATTAACGTACCCAGAATTGGGGGCGTTACAACTTGGTATCAGAACTTTAGGTTCAAAACCTCGGCCATGGGTAGAATGGGTAGAACCATAAGATAGTTTGACCGTTGCATAAACGTGAATTGACTTTAAGTTTACCGTCCCAAATTGGGTGGAATTCTGACAAAACAATCTTCGGATTGAAGCAAGGTGTAGGCAATTGGCAGTACCACCGACCTTTGAATTCCCGAACAATTGGATGATGACTTAAATCAAGGATCGAATGTGGAACTTAGAAACTCGAAACTCGAAACTCGAGACAATAGCCACGTTTTGATCGATTACATACACTTTAACCCGTATGAAACCGACTGAAACCACTATTTGTTCTATTTTGTCATCTTAAATGCACACTTTCAGAGTTCTTATCACTTAGTGATAGTAGTCTTTACATCTACTAGGAATAACTATTCTCTTTTCACATGACTAGTAGTCTAAACATCTATTAATCTTCATGTGTTTCACCATCTTTCTTCACATGACTAGTAGTCTAATAACCCACTAACCTTCATGATTTTTTCTCATGGTCAGCAATCATACACTAATATGATGCAGGAACCACTTGGTTATTTTCGTCTTATCAAGCAAACATGATGATTTTATTTCTAACTGAAGCAACACGCGAGTATCTAGACTGACAGACTCTTGTAGTGAGACCGACAATGATTTAAGACAACAAATATTTTTTAGATCTAGTACGTAAGATTTTATCCATAGCTATCTCAGGCAACATCGATTCGAGACAACAAGCAACACGTTTTGCTCTATTACATTCATTTTAATCCATAAGAAACTGACCGAAACCACTATTTTTATGATTTCTTTTTTTCAAATGCACATTTTAAGAATTCTTATCACTTAGTGATTAGTAGTCTTTACATCTATTAGGAATCACTATTCTCTTTTCACATGACTAGTCCTACTAACTGTTATTTGTTTCACAATCATTTCTTCACAAGACTAGTAGTCTAAAAACCTTCTAACCGTCATGTGTTTCACCATCTTTCTTAACATGACTAATAGTCTAATAACCTACTAACACTCATGTGTTTTTCTCATGTTTTTCTCATGGTTTGTAGTAAGACCGACATTGATTTGAGACAACAAATATTTATTGGATCTAGTACATAAGATTTGATCCATAGTAATCCCAAGAAACATCAATTCAAGACAACAGGCACATTTTATTTTATTACGTTCACATTAATCCATATGAAACTGACTGAAAATACTATTTTTTCGATTTTGTTATCTCAAATGCACACTTTCTAAGTTCTTATCACTTAGTGATCAGTAATCTTTATATCTACTAAGGATCATTATTCTCTTTTTCACATGACTAGCAGTCTAAACTCCTATTAACCATCAAGTGTTCCACCATCTTTTTCTTGACATGACTAGTAGTCTAAAAACCAACTAACCGTCATGTGTTTTGCTATTTTTCTTGGCAAGACTAGTAGTCTAACTACCCACTAACGGTCATGTATTTTTCTTGTGGTCCTCATACACTAACAGGATGCAGGAAACACTTGTTTGTTTCAGTCTTGTCAAACAAACATGATGATTTTATTTCAAACTGAAGAACCATGCGAGTATCTAAATTTATAAAATCGACCAACTCCAGTAGTGAGAGCGACATTGATTGGAAGTAACAAATAATTATTGGATCTAGTAAGTAATATTTTATCCACCGTACACATAAGCAACATCAATTCGAGACAACAAGAACGTTTTGATCTATTACGTACACTTTAATCCGTATGAAACCGACGGAGACCACTATTTTTAAAATTTTGATATCTCAAATGCACACTTTCACATGACTAGTAGTCTAAATACCTACTAAATGTCACAATAGTATCTATTAGGAATCACTATTGTCTTTTTCACATGACTAGTAGTCTAAACACATACTAACCATCTTAAATTTTGCTGTTTTTTTTCGCATAACTAGTAGTCTAAATACCTACTAAATGTCATGTATTTTTCTCGTAGTCTTCATACACTAACAGGATGCAGGAACCACTTGTTTATTTTCTTCTTATTAAGCAAACATGATGATTTCTTTTCCAATCGAAACAACACGCTAGTATCTAGATTTCTAAAATTCACCAACTCTTACAGTGAGACCGACATTGATTCGAGAAAACAAATATTTATTGGATTTAGTACGTAAGATTTGATTCATAGTAGTCCCAGGCAACATTGATTTGAGACAACAAGCATGTTTTGATCTATAACGTTCACTTTAATCCATATGAAACAGATTGAAACTACTATTTTTTCGATTTCGTTATCTCAAATGTACACTTTCAGAGTTCTTATCACTTAGTGATCTGTAATCTTACATCTACTAAGAATCATTATTCTCTTTTTCATATGACTAGCAGTCTAAACTCCTACTGAACATCAAGTGTTCCACCATCTTTTTCTTGACATGACTAGTAGTCAAAAACCCTACTAACTGTGTGTTTCGCTATTTTACTTCGTATGATTTGTAGTCTAAATACCTATTAACTGTCATGTATTTTTCTCGTGGTCCTCATACACTAATTGAATGCAAGAACCACTTGTGTATTTCCGTCTAACCAAATAAACATGATGATTTTATTTCCAACCGAAGAACCACGCGAGTATCTAAATTTATAAAATCGACCAACTTTTGTAGTGAGAGCAACATTGATTTGAGGCAACAAATATTTATTGAATCAAGTACGTAAGATTTGATCCATAGTAGACACAGGCAACATCGATTCGAGACAACAAGCACGTTTCGATCTATTATGTACACTTTAATCTGTATGAAACCGAATGAAACCACTATTTTTTCAATTTCGTTATCTCAAATGCACACTTTCATAGTTCTTATCAATTAGTGATCAGTAGTCTATACATCTACTCGGAATCAATGTTTTCTTTTCACTTGACTTGTTGTCTAAATACCTACTAACCGTCATGTGTTTCACCATCTTTTCTACCCATGACTAGAAGTCTAAAACCCTGCTAACCGTCATGTGTTTCACCATCTTTTGTTCATATGACTAGTAGTCTAATAACCTATTAACCATCACGTGCTTTTTTAATAATCAGCTGTCATACACTAACAGCAATCTGGAACCACTTGTTTTTTTCCGTCTTATCAAGTAAACATGATGATTTCATTTCAAACCGAAGCAACAACGTGAGTATCTAGATTTCCAAAATTGACCAACTATTGTAGTGACCAAATCTTGCAGTGAGACCAACATTGATTCGAGATAGCAAATTTTTTTAGATCTAGTACATAAGATTTTATTCAAAGTAGTCCCAGGCAACATCGATTCGAGACAACAAACACGTTTGGATCTATTACGTTCACTTTAATCCAACTGAAACCAACCCATATGAAACCAACTGAAACCACTATTTTTTCTATTTCATTATCTCAAATGCACACTTTTAAAGTTATAATCACTTAGTGATCAGTAGTCTATACATCTACTAAGAATCATTATTGTCTTTTTGACATGACTAATAGTCTAAACACGTAAAAATCATCATGTGCTACACCATCATTTTCTCGACATGACTAGAAGTCTAAAAACCTACTTACCGTCATGTGTTTGGCTACTATTTTTCGCATGGCTAGTAATCTAAATACCTACTAACCGTCATGTATTTTTCTCGTAGTCTTCATACACGAACAGAATGCAAGATCCACTTGTTTATTTTTGTCTTATCAAAGCAAACATGATGATTTCAATTTCAACCAAAGCAACACACGAGTATCAAGATTTATAAAATTAAACAACTCCTGTAGTGAGAGCGACGTTGATTCGAGGCAACAATTATTTATTGGATCTAATACGTAACATTTGATCCATAGTAGTCCCAGGCAACATCGATTCGGGACAACAAGCACGTTTTGATCTACTAGGTACACATTAATCCGTATGAACCCGACGAAAACCACTATTTTTTCAATTTCGTTATCTCAATTGCACACTTTAAGAGTTCTTATCACTTAGTGATCTATAGTCTTTAATTCTACTAGGAATCACTATTTTCTTTTCACTTGGTTAGTAGTCTAAACACCTAGTAACCATCATGTGTTTCACCATCTTTTCTTCACCAAGCTAGAAGTCAAAAACCTACAAACCATCATGTGTTTCACCATCTTTTCTTCACATGACTAGTAATATAATAACCTACTAACCGTCATGTGTTTTGCTAATGGTCAGCTGCCATATACTAACAGGATCCAAGAGCCACTTATTTATTTCCGTCTTATCAAGTAAACATGATGATTTCATTTCCAACAGAAGCAACATGCAAGTATCTAACTATTTAAAATTGACCAACTCTTGTAGTGACACTGACACTGATTTGAGACAAGAATTTTTTTTTAGATCTAGTATGTAAAATTTTATCCATAGTAGTCCCAAGCGACTTCGATTGGAGAAAACAAGCAAGTTTTGATCTATTACGTTCACTTTAATCCGTATGAAACTGATTGAAACCACTATTTATTCGATTTCCCTATCTCAAATACACACTTTCAGAGTTCTTATCACTCAGTGAGCAGTAGTCTTTACATCTATTAAGAATCACTATTGTCATTTTCACATGACTAGTAGTCTAAACACCTACAAACCGTCATGTGTTTGGCTGTTTTTCTTCGCATGACTAGTTGTCTAAACACCTACTTATCGTCTTATATTTTTCTCGTAGTCTTCATACACTAACAGAATGAAGGAACCACTTGTTTATTTTCGTCTTATCAAGCAAACATGATGATTTCATTTGCAACCAAAGCAACACGTGAATATCCAGATTTCTAAAATTGACCAACTCTTGCAATGAGATCAACATTGATTTGAAATAACAAATATTTATTGGGTCTAGTACGTAAGATTTGATCCATAGTAGTCCCAGGCAGCATCGATTCGAGGACAACAAGCACATTTTGATCTATTACGTTCACTTTAATTTGTATGAAACCGATTGAAACCACTATTTTTTCGATTTCATTATCTCAAATGCACACTTTTAGAGTTGTTATCACTTAGTGATCAGTAGTCTTTACATCTACTAAGAATCACTATTGTCTTTTTCACATGACTAGTAGTGTAAACACCTACTAACCGTCATGTGTTTCGCTCGTTTTCTTCGCATGACCAGTAGTCTAAATACCTACTAACCGTCATGTATTTTTCTCACAGTCTTCGTACACTAATAGGATGCATGAACTAATAGTGAATTTTCGTCTTATCGAGCGAACATGATGATTTCATTTCCAACCGAAGCAACACGAGAATATCTAGATTTCTAAAATTGATAACCTCTTGCAGTGAGACTGACATTTATTCAAGACAAAAAATATTTATTGGATCTAGTATGTAAGTTTTGATCCATGGTAGTCCCAGGCAACATCGATTTGAGACAACAATCACGTTTTGATCTATTACGTTAACTTTAATCCATATGAAACCGACTGAAACCACTATTTTTTTGATTTCGTTATCTCAAATGCACACTTTCAAAGTTCTTATTACTTAAGGATTAGAAGTCTATACATCTACTAAGAATCACTTTTGTCTTTTTGACATGACTAGTAGTCTAAACACCTACTAACCATCATGTGTTCCACCATCTACTTATTGACATGACTAGTAGTCTAAAAACCTACTAACCGTCATGTGTTTCGTTGTTTTTCTTCGCATGACTAGTAGTCTAAATACCTACTAGCCGTCATGTATTTTTCTCGTAGTCTTCATACACTAACAACATGCAGGAACCACTTGATTATTTTGTGTTATCAAGCAAACATGATGATTTCATTTCCAACCAAAGCAACACGCGTGTATCTAGTTTTTTAAAATTGATCAACTTTTGTAGTGAGACCGACATTGATTCGAGACAACAAAAATTTATTGGATCTCGTACGTAAGATATGATCCATAGTAGGTCTAGGCAACATCAATTCGAGACAACAAACACATTTTGATCTATTACATTCACGTTAATCCATATGAAACCGACTGAAACCATTATTTTTTCGAATTCATTATCTCAAATGCACACTTTTAGAGTTCTTATCACTTAGTGATTATTAGTCTTTACATCTACTAAGAATCACTATTCTCTTTTTACATGATTAGTAGTCTAAACACCTACTAACCGTCATGTGTTCCACCATTTTTTTCTTGACATAACTAGTAGTCTAAAAACCTACTAACCGTCACGTGTTTCGCTATTTTTCTTCGCATGACTTGTAGTCTAAATACCTACTAACCGTCGTGTATTATTCTCCTAGTCTTCATACACTAACAGGATGCAAGAACCATTGGTATATTTCCATCTTATCAAGCAAACATGATGATTTCATTTCAACTCGAAGCAACACGCGAGTATTAAGATTTGTAAAGTTGACCAACTCTTGTAGTGAGAGCGATATTGATTCAAGGCAACAAATATTTATTGTATCTAGTACATAAGATTTTTATCCATAGTAGACATAGGCAACATTGATACTAGACAACAAGCACGTTTTGATCTATTACGTACTTTTTAATCTGTATGAAATTGACTGAAAACACTATTTTTTCAATTTCGTCATCTCAAATGCACACTTTAATTCGGAGTTCTTATCACTTAATGATTAGTAGTCTTTACATCTACTAGGAATCACTATTATCTTTTCACATGACCAGTAGTTTAAATACCTACTAACCATCATGTGTTTAACTATCTTTTCTTCACAATACTAGCTGTCTAAAAACCTACTAACAGTGATGTGTTTCACCATCTTTTCTTCACATCACTTGTCTAACTACCTACGAACCATCATGTTTTTTCCCATGGTCAGCTGTCATACACTAACAGGATGCAGGAACAACTTGTTTATTTCTGTCTTATCAAGCAAACATGATGATTTCATTTCCAACCAACGCAACACGCGAGTATCTAGTTTTCTAAAATTGACCAACTCATAAAGTCGGAACGACAATGATTTGAGACAACGAATATTTTTTAGTTCAAGTACGTAAGATTTTGTCCACAATAGTTCCAGGCAATATCGATTCGAGACAACTAGCACGTTTTGATCTATTATGTTCACTTTAATATGTATGAAACCAGCTGAAACCACTATTTTTTTGATTTAGTTATCTCAAATGCAAACTTCCAAAATTCTTATTACTTAGTGATCAATAGTCATTACATCTACTAAGAATCACTATCATCTTTTTCACATGACTAGTAGTCAAAACACGTACTAACTGTAATGTGTTCCACCATCTTTTCTTGACATGACTAGTACTCTAAATAACTACTAACCGTCATGTGTTTCGCTATTTTGCTTCGCATGAATAGTAGTTTAAATACCTACCAACCGTCATGTATTTTTCTCGTGGTCTTCATACACTTATAGGATGTAGGTACCACACTTGTTTATTTCTATCTTATCGATCAAGCAAACATGATGATTTCATTTCCAACCGAAGTAACACGCAAGTATATAGATTTATAAAATTGGCCAACTCTTTTAGTAAGATCGATAGTTATTCTAGGTTACAAATATTTATTGGATCTAGTACCTAAGATTTGATCTATTTTAGACACAGGCAACATCGATTCGAGACAACAAACACGTTTTAATCTATTACATACACTTTAATCTGTATGAAACGACTAAAACCACTATTTTTTAATTTTCGTTATCTCAAATGCACACTTTCAGAGTTCTTATCACTTAGTGATAGTAGTCTTTACATCTAGTAGGAATCACTATTATCGTTTCACATGACTAGTAGTCTAAACCTCTACTAACCGTCATGTGTTTCACCATCTTTTATTCACAAGACTAGTAGTTAAAACCTACTAACTGTCATGTGTTTTGCCATCTTTTCTGCACATGACTAGTGGTCGAATAACCTACTAACCGTTAAATGTTTTTCTCATGGTCAGCAGTCATACACTAACAGCATGCAGAACCCATTGTTTTTTTCCGTCTTAATAACCAAACATGATGATTTCATTTCCAACTGAAACAACAAGCATTTATTTAGATTTCTAAAATTGACCAACTCTTGCAATGAGACCGACTTTGATTCGAGACTACAAATATATTTTTAGATATAGTACGTAAGATATTTTATCCATAGTAGTTCGAGGCAACATCAATTCGAGACAACAAGCACGTTTTGATCTATTACATTCACTTTAATTCGTGTGAAACCGACTGAAACCACTATTTTTTTTGATTTCGTTCTCTCAAATGCACCCTTTCAAAGTTGTTATCACTTAGTGATCAGTAGTCTTTACATCTACTAACAATCACTTTTCTCTTTTCACATGATTAGTAATCTTACCACCTACTATCGTCGTCTGCTCCACGATCTTTTCTTGACATGACTAATAATCTAAATACCTACTAACCTTCATGCGTTTTGCTATTTTTCCTCGCTTGACTAGTAGTTTAAATACCTACTAACCATTATGTTTTTTTCTCGTGGTCTTCATACACTAACAAGATGCCGGAAACACTTGTTTATTTACATCTTATCAAGCAAACATGATGATTTCATTTTCAATAGAAGCAACACGCAAGTATCTAGATTTATAAAATTGACCAACTCTTATAGTGAGAGCAATATTTATTCGAGACGACAAATATGTATTGAATCTAGTAAGTAAGAGTTGATCCATAATAGACCCAAGCAACATCGATTCGAGACAACAACCACGTTTTGATCTATTAAAGTACACTTTAATCCGACTGAAACCATTGTTTTTTCGATATCATTATCTCAAAAGGACACTTTCAGAGTTCTTATCATTTAGCGATCAGTAGACTTTACATCTACTAAAAATCACTATTCTCTTTTCACATACTAGTAGTCTAAACACCTACTAACCGTCATGTATTTCGCCATTTTTCCTTCACATGACTAGTAGTCTAAAACCTACTAACGGTCACTTGTTTCACTATTTTTATTCCCATGACTATTAGTCTAAATTCTACTAACCGTCATGTATTTTTCTCATGGCCAGGAGTCATACACCCAAAGTATGAATGAACCACTTCTATATTTTTATCTCATCAAGCAAACAAGATTTTTTTTCCAACTGAAGCAACACACGAGTTTCTGGATTTATAAAATTGACCAACTCTTGTAGTGAGAGCAATATTGATTCAAGGCAACAAATATTTATTGAATGTAGTACGTAAGAGTTGATCCATAGTAGACTTAACCAACATCGATTCGAGACAACAACCACGTTTTGATCTATTAAGTACACTTTAATCCGACTGAAACCATTGTTTTTTTTTATATCGTTATCTTAAATGGACACTTTCAGAGTTTTTATCACTTAGTGATCATTAGTCTTTACATCTACTAGAAATCACTATTATCTTTTCACATACTAGTAGTCTAAACATCTACTAACTGTCATGTATTTCAGCATTTTTTCTTCACATGCTAGTAGTGTAAAACCTACTAACCATCACTTGTTTCACTATTTTTCTTCCCTTGACTGGTAGTCTAAACACCTACTAACCTTCATGTGTTTTTCTCGTGGTCAGTAGTCATACACCAACAGGATGAACGAACCACTTCTGTATTTTCATCTCATCAAGCAAACATGATGATTTTTTTTTCCAACCAGAGCAACACGTTAGTTTCTTAATTTATAAAATTGACCAACTCTTATAGTGAGAGTGATGTTGATTCGAGGCAGCCGATATTTATTCGATCTAGTATGTAAGATTTTATCCATAGTAGACCCAGGCAACATCGATTTGGGACAATGAGCATGTTTTGATCTATTATGTACAATTTAATCCATAGTAAACCGACTCAAACCACTATTTTTTTGATTTGGTTATCTCAAATGCACACTTTAAGAGTTCTTATCACTTAGTGATCAGTAGTTTGTACAGTTACTAGCATGCACTATTTTCTTTTCACATGACTAGTACACTAAACACCTACTAACAATCATGTGCTTCACTATTTTTTCTTGACATGACTAGTAGTCTAAACACCTACTAACTGTCACGTGTTTCACTATTTCCTTCACACGACTAGTAGTTTTAACTCCCACTAATCGCGTCATGTGTTTTTCTTGTAAAAGGGAAGGGGGCGGGGGCGGGGGGGGGGGGGGGGGGGTGGGGGGTGGGGGGGAGGAGCCAATACAAAGTAATTAATAGGGGGAGCAATTGCATCACAATTTCTCTTTTGACAAGCACCACAACATGCAATTGCTCCCTTGACAAGCACCACAAAAAGACAAATTTCACACATTTGAGTTCAAGGAGGGATGCAATGGTATCCCACTTTCTTCCTTAGCAAGTAGAATAAAAAACTAACCATTACGAAGTATATATAAGGGGGGAGTTATTGCATCTGTAAGGACCTGTATTTTTTAGATATTATTTAAAAGTTTTATAAATGTTAGAAATTTAGAAAAATGTAAAGTTTATTGAGTTTATTTGATTTGGGGTTAAATTGTTAGGATTGTTAGTTTAGGGAGTGCAAGTGTGATATGTTTTTGGGCTAGTATCTATAGGAGGGTGAGGGAGTAGAGAATCATTTTTCTCCTCCACCTCCCTCACGTCTCTCTCTATCTCTTGGCCTCTCTATCTCTTGCTTTCTCTCCAAATTTCACCCAACCCACTCAAATGAACCTTCAATCTTTCATCCTTACGCGTATTGTGGTCCGTATCTCACTGGTTTGAGCTCGGAGGAGTTGTATTTCGGTTGGACCAAGGTTTTTGAAAAGCTAGGGCTTGTAACTTCCTAGGTTTCGTGCTTCGACTTCGAGGTAGGAAATTCTACCTCTTTATATGTTATTTGAGTGTTTTTGTGTTTGTTTTGAGTTTGTATTGGTTGTTGTTGAGTTTGAACGAAATTCTGTTGTTGTTGTAAGAATCATCTGTTTTTCTGGAATTCCTACATGTAAGCCCGTCCTTCCTACCGGTAGAACGTTGTTGCTTTGCCATAAAATCAGTTTCTACCGGTAGAAACTTTTCATCTACCGATAGGACAAGTGAGAAATTCTTCTACAACTAGCTCAAACGTACTTGCTGCAGCTTAAAAGCTGCTCAAATGTATTCATCCACCTACCAGGTAAGACTTGTTTACCGACCGGTAGGTCAAGTACAAAGTTGTTTCGTTCAAAATGTTGGCTCTTCTGTTTGCAGTTTCTACCGATAGGACTTGTTTACCTACCGGTAGGTCAAGTGCCAAATTCTTCTCTTCTACCAGTAGGATTCATTCACCTACAGGTAGGTGGTTGAGTTGCTATAGTGTCTTTAAGTTGCTTTACCTACATCTTCCAAATCACATTCTGAAGCTTCTTATGGACCATAATGGGTTTGTTTACACATTCCTTCAAGTGTTTTGGAGAGTATTACTTGTTTCTCACTTAGAGTGGTATCCAATGGACTAGAGTGAACTCGTTGTGTTAAGAAATGAGAAATGGACGTCATTACACATTGAAATACGAACGATACACCTGAATATGTCTAGGGATCCAATGAGTAGTGTTGCAATTCGTTTTCTCTCGACTCGTAGAACTCCTTAGATTCCTTTAGCAAATGCTTTACAGACTCCAAGTATAGAAACTAGAAGACCGAGTATCGCAGAGTCTAGTCGTGGGTTGATATGCAGTATGTGAAGATACGGGGGTGTGCTTAGAGGTATGGTGACAATGTGTGCATTTGATTATACATGATATGGTAGATTGATGATCTTGTAATACCATGTGATTGATTAGATGGCTTTTGGATTCGATTGAATGACTTGATGCTTTGTGAGTGAGAAGTGGAATGATAATGGATAACAAATGGATACAAAGAGAACTTTCAGGGCTCATGAATGAGTAAATGCCTGGCAGGAGCTCAATGCTCATATCATATACTTTCAGGGCTCATGAATGAGTAAATGCCTGGCAGGAGATAAATGCTCATATCATATACTTTCAGGGCTCTTAAATGCGTAAATGCCTGGTGGGAGCTAAATGCTCATATCATTTTGTCTTCAGGGCTTGTTATCGAGTAAGTGCCTGGTAGGAGCATCGGCTTAGACTCTTATTGATACATATTTGGCTTATGAATTTAATTAAAGGATTTAAGTTTTGGTTAAAGGATTTTGATGGAAATCCTCCGGTATTCTTGAGCGAATCAACGGATTTCGGTATTTGGGCACAAATCAACGAACTGCGGTATTTAGCCCGAATCAACGGAGCTCGGCCTACAACGGTCTTAAGTTTTCTCTAAATTGTTTTGGAGATCAAAAAGGAAAGTTTTATGAAATTAGGCTTTATGGTTGAATAGTTGTTGTAGTTCATTGGATTGATATGAGTTTAAATGCTGCTCTTAGTTGACGTGTGAAAGGTTAGGGTTATCTCTAAGTGTCCAAAACCTCGAAACCTAAATTAGTCAGTTCATTTTGGTAACCCCTCTTGTATTTCATGTTCGCTTGTTGAGTCTCATCGCGTTTGGTGTATACTTCATCGCATGATAAAGGGATCGACGACGAACGAAGGAGAAATGAGAAAGAATGTGGTACTGCTCGAGAAGTTGGATTGGCGATTGTCGAATACTTGATCCTGATAGTTATGTTTATCTTTGTTGTCATTGGGTTTCTATTGTCGTTCTTCTGTACTGCTCATTTGCATATAGAGTTTGCGTAGACTTTTCTACTGGGCTAGTGTAGCTCAAACTTTACATTATTTTCAGGTGCTAACCTGGAATAATAGCTTGCATGCCTGGAGTGCTTGGAGTGTGGACACACCTTTTTGAAAGCTAACCAAAGGAGTAATTGATTAATCCTTGTAAACTTCTTTTAAAAGATGTATTTGTAACTCAAGTTATAATTCTTTGATTATGAAATATTTGTAAACTCTTAACTCTCATAACACTTGATACTTAAGTAAAAATTTGGGCCGTTGAGTCGATGATGTAATATTTGGAAATCTAATGGACTTAGAACTATGATTATGGGAATGGGAATATTGTACTCTTTTGGGTATCATATGGAATGTTGTGAGAACTTATTTGTAGAAGCCCTTTCTATATTTATGTTAAAAATCGAGGGTGAGATAGCATCACACTTTCTCCCTTGACAAGCACCACAACAACAAAAAGTTTACACATTTAATGTTAAGAAGGGATGTAAGGATATCCCAGTTTCTCCTTTAGCGAGTATAAGAAGGTACTAACTATTAAGAAGATAAGCATTACAAAGTATTTAAAAGGGGGGGACCCATTGCATCGCACTTTCTCCCTTGACAAGCACCACAACAAGACAAGTTTCACACACTTGATGTCAAGGAGGGATGCAAGGGTATCCTGAGTATAAAAAAGAACTAACCATTAAGATGATAAGCAATACAAAGTAATTAAAAAGGGGGGGGGGGGGGGGGGGGGGGGGGGGGGGGGGGGGGACCCATTGCATCGAACTTTCTCCCTTGACAAGCACCACAACAAAATAAACTTCCCACATTTGATATCAAGGAGGAATGCAAGGGTATCCCACTTTCTCCCTGTAGAGTATAAAAAAGATTAAGTATTACCGCAGTGACTGGTGAGAATGAGCAAAGGAACAATTCTAAAAATCAGCATGAATCAATCTGCGAATAAACAATATAAATTTGTTATCAACTATAAACAAAGGCTCAAAGCGACGTACAAGATCGGGATAAGAGTCACACCACTAAATCCAGAATAAACAATGATTATCGAAATCAACTATAGGATGGGAGTCATCAATACAAGTTATGCCTCTACTGAATAAACAAAACAAGATTGTTGGTACTTCACATATTTTTATACCAAATATATACTGAAAAAACAATAGTACAAAGGATCTAAAGAGAAAGGAAAACTGACCTTATTATTATTTAGGCCGAAGCCAATGTACAAAGGAGAGGAGAGGAGAAAATCAGAGTGCTTGGTTTTTAGATAGAGAGGAGGGCAAACCAAAACCTGATTTTCTGAATACAAGAACGGCCTTTATATAGAGGCCCAAACTGGAAATGAAATGAAAATTACACCCAAATTAAAGTGAAATGAAATTACATCAGGTACACAAATGGGCCCCATCGTCATGACTTTCTTTCCACTGGGTGTAAAAGTCCCATAATTGGACTTTACTATGCCACCTAAGTTTGGCGTGATTATTACTTTCCACCGAAAGTAAATTTGTCTTCAAGCAACATTATTGCTTCTTATCTTTTCCTTTGCGAGACAGCTGCTCCGCCATTATCTCGATCATACTGTCCCAATAATCTGCCAAAGATGGTGCCTGAGTGGTCCCATCGTCTTCATAGGGGTCCTGAGATTCCCCTGCCAGGCAAGTGAATGGGTTATTGTCCTCTTCATTACTCTTTGCTGATGTCAAGGATTCATCATCAGCTAGTGCTATAGTTTGGACAGTTTGTAGAAATTGCACTTTCATGAAATCCATGGTTTTCATGACAACTTCATCATCTGTTAAATTGGGATTTTTTGCTCTAATTTGAGCAGAGATTTCAAGAAAAGGATTTTTAACTGACAATTTTTCCTTTTTCTTAATTTGCAGCTTCAAGTCATTTGTTGCAGATCTTATTTCCTCAAATGTTTTTTCCAAATTGATGCCTTTCCACCATCTATATTGAAAGGTTCTGTGGAGAACTGGAAGGCCCGTATTGTCTCGTTCAAATTGAACATCCCACTTCCATATCTAAGGGATGCCAAAAGTATTTATGCACAAGTATAAATATGTTCATATTGGTATAGTACAAATTGCACTAAAACCTTTAACCTTACTTGGTATGAATACTTGCCTTCAAGTAACACTAAGAGATGGCAGATGTAATGATTGGCGAGCCTCAATAATGGGGGCTGTTGAGACCAATTTGTGTCATGGTCCTGTTTACTTTAATGCTTACCCCAATTTAACCCTATCACGTACGAATAGGAATTTAAGTGAAGTTTTGAATTGTAGGATCCAAACTAGAGGGTATGATTTTTTACCTGGATCTGAAGTTATAGCTATTGTTTATAGAATTTGCTATAAAGTTTTGAATACTGTTAATCCTAGGGTTTGTCAATTAAGACCCCTGGACCAAACTGTTTTGGTGGAAACAAATATGTTGACCTCCAATATAGCAACCAATAGGTTGATTAACTGGGAAGAAATTACTTTTCCAGAAAATTGGGTGATTAATAATGCGGTTCCACCCAGACCCATTGTTAATCAAATTGAACAAATAGTTCAAGACAGTGATGGTACTGTATCCTTGAATTTTAGTAATTCCCAACCTGACAAACTTCTAAGAAGTCGAAGTTCTAGTTTCTCTGTAACTAGACAACTGTATAGGGTTAGTATTCCTACTACTAGCAGACACTCTGTCTCGAAAATTCCCGAGTCACAACATCCTGTCAAAGAGATTAATTTGGCAGGAATAAGAATATCCCAAAATCAAATTCCCCATGGAGTTTATAATAATAATCCAGTAGAATCACCTACTGCTAGCGAAATGAATTTTACTATTAATGATAATAGAACCTGAAATTAGGAAAGAAATTAATAAAGAATTTCAACGGCCGAAATACAAAGAATTTAGAGAATGGTATTTTTCTAAGTATAACAAGGACCAGTTACAGAAATTCAAGGAAGAATTTTATGACTGGATTAGTTATACAGGAAATTTTATCCCTTTTACCCAATGGTTTTATGGGAAATACTATACAGAATTGGATAAATCAATCAATGCCATCCAAGACTATAAGAGGAACTAGAGATCAATGACGGGAACTCTGATCTCTTCAATGCATCCTCCAACTATTCCTTTGACTGTCGAAGGAAGTTCTGAATCTGAACCTTCTTTGGAAGCTGTAGCATTTGTGAAACCTACAAACACAGATGTTAATAGTCGGATTCATAAACAGAATAATTACACCAACCTGATTCTTAATACTGTTGGCGATCAACTAGGTAGAATAGAGGAACAGGTTAGTCAAATAAGGGGTCAAATTATAGAACTTAGACCAAAGAAGGAAAAAGATGAAATTTCTCCTTCTAATATTAGACCACCAGTGTTTATCACTAGATTTAATTTAAAAAATCCAAATGAAAATATTGATTTAGTTAGGGAACTGCAGAAACGTCTGCAAGGTCTGTCTTTAAATACAATATCTGAAGATATAGGATCGGATGATATGGATGATCAAGAAGTTCTTGATTTAGAAAAGTCTTTCATCCAGTCTCAGCCTAAGACTATCAATAAAATCCAATACCTCACCAAGTTCCCATATGCAGGAGCTGATAGGTATTACTACCCTCGACCAACTCCTCATGATATGTTATATGAGGAATCTGGTTTTCAAAAACAGATGTCTTATAGCGGTAGAACCATTTATGAATGGAACATAGATGGGATGACCGAATATCAGATTTTTGCTGTGGTACATCAAATGTTGATGTACAGTACTATTAGTGTTAATAATCGCAATGAAGACCAGAAAGTTGCTGGCTGGATTACAGTTGGTTTTACTGGTATGATTAAAGGTTGGTGGGATAATATTTTAACAGCCAACCAACGGTCAGAAATTTTAAATGCTATAAAATTTAATGACAAAGGTGAACAAGTGCAAGATGCTGTTTATACACTTGTTCAATCAATAATATTACACTTTGTTGGTCACTGGGACAACCAATGAGAAAGAAGTAGGGAATTACTTCAGAATTTGAAGTGTCCAACATTAACTCATTTTCGTTGGTATAAAGATGTCTTTCTTGCTAAAGTAATGCAAATAGTTGATGCTAATAGTGAGCATTGGTAATCAAAATTCGTTGATGGATTACCTCATTTCTTTGCAGAGAAAATTAGAAAGAAAATGAGGGATCAAAATAATGGTTTGACTTTCAATTATGATAGTTATACGTATGGACAAATTGTTGCTATCATAATCCAGGAAGGATTAACCTTGTGTAATGATATTAAATTACACAACCAATTGAAGAAACAAAATTTGACTGGTAAACAGGAACTCGATCAATTTTGTGATCAGTTTGGGTATGATATGACTCAATACCCAAAACCTTCTAGGAAGAAAAGTAGTAATAAAACTACTAAACAATATTCTAAAAGAAAATCCCATAAGAATAAGAAGACTTCAGAAAAATCTGATCCCAAGAAGTCTACTCCAGGGAAGAAAGATAAATCTAAAATGAAAACCACTGCAAAATGCTTCAAATGTGGTAAGATAGGTCATTATGCTAATAAGTGTAAAACCAAAAAGAAGCTTAATGAGCTTCAGATTGATGAAGGGTTAAAACAGCAACTCTTCAAATTAATGTTGAACTCCAGTGATTCTGAATCACAGGAAGAACCAGAAGATCAGATAAATGAGGTATCTGATCATGACCAAGAAGAAGATACTTCTTCTACTTCTGGAGAGGAAACTTCCAATTGTAAATGTAATAATCTTGAATGTTCGACTTCCGAAAATTATTGGAAGGCTATTGTTGAGATGAATGGCCTCAGCATTAATGTTCTTACCAATAAACAACAATGTTTGTTGGACATTATTGATCAAATCGAGGATCCTCAGTTGAAAATGAGGATTATTGAGACTTGTCTCTCTTCTACTACTGAAGAAGAGAGAGATCAACCCCTTATATCCAATAAGACTTATAGTCTTAAAAATGTTCTGGATAGATTAGAACAAATTGATAGTCATAAGCCCGTTACTATTCCTGATCTTCAGGGAGAAACAAATATTTTGAAAACAGAAATCAAACTGTTAAAATCTTTTCAAACTCAAGCTACTCAGGAGCTTTGTGAAATCAACAAGAAACTATCTTTGGATAAGGGTGAAAATAGTCAAACTGATGACTCTACTTATCTTAATATTATTAATAATATAGTTTACCAAAAATGGCATGTTAGGGTAAATCTGGTAATACATAAGGAATACACTATTAACAATATTATTGCTTTGGTTGATAGTGGTGCGGATATGAATTGTATTTAAGAAGGAATTGTTCCTACCCAATATTTTGAGAAACCTTCCCAGAGTCTCACAAATGCAAGTGGGTCTAAAATGATTATTAAATACAAACTTAATAATGTTTACATTTGCAATAAAGGAGTTTGTTTGTAGACAACATTTCTTTGCATAAGGAATCTCCAGCAAGATTTAATTTTGGGAACTCATTTCCTGTCTATGTTATTGCCAATGCAAACCAGTACTGCTGGTATCACTGCTCACATTGATGGGCATGAAATATTCTTTGAATTTGTTTCTCCTCCTGTATACAAGGAAATAAATGATATTATGAGAAAAATTTCCAATAAGGATAAACAAATAAATTTTCTTCAAAAAGAAATAAGATTAATGGGAATTGAAGAGACTTTGCAAAAACCCATTATGAAAGAGAAAATCTCTCAAATAGAAAAAGATTTAAGATTAATGGGAATTGAAGAGACTTTGCAAAAACCCATTATGAAAGAGAAAATCTCTCAAATAGAAAAAGATTTTCAAAAAGAAATTTGTAGTGATATCCCTAATGCTTTCTGGAATAGGAAGAAATATATTAGTTCACTTCCTTATGAGAAGGGTTTTGATGAAAGAAAAATTCCTACTAAAGCTAGGCCTTCTCAAATGAAACAAGAATATTTGATTATGTGTCAAAATGAAATTGACAATCTTTTGAAAAAACAATTAATCAGGAAAAGCTACTCTCCTTGGAGTTGTACAGCTTTTTATGTTAATAAAAATGCTGAAAATGAGAGAGGTGTTCCCAGATTAGTTATTAATTATAAACCCCGCAATGAGGTTTTGATGTGGATAAGATATCCCATCCCCAATAAAAAAGATTTGTTGGATCGACTGAATAAGACAGTCATTTTTTCTAAATTTGATTTAAAATCTGGTTACTGGTAGATTCAAATTAATGAATCTGATCGATATAAAACAGCATTCACAGTCCCATTTGGACATTTCGAATGGAATGTAATGCCGTTTGGTCTGAAAAATGCACCTTCAGAATTTCAGAATATTATGAATGATATTTTTTATTCCTATGTAGAATTTGCAATTTGTTATATTGATGATGTTTTAATTTTTTCACAAAACATCGATCAGCATATTAAACATCTTCGAATTTTTAAAGATGTCATTAAGAAAAATGGTTTGGTGGTTTCTGCGCCATAAATGAAATTATTCCAAACTAAAGTCCGATTTTTGGGTCATAATATTTATCAAGGGAAAATTGTCCCAATTGATAGAAGCATAGAGTTTGCCTCTAAATTTCCTGATGAATTAAGAGATAAGACTCAACTGCAACGATTTCTCGGAAGTCTTAATTATATAGGAGACTATTATAAGGAGTTAGCCCAAGATTCAGCACCCTTATATGACAGACTTAAGAAGAATTCCCCCCCCCCCCCCCCCCCCCCCCCCCCCCCCGTGGACAGAAATTCACACAAAGGCTGTCCAAAAGATTAAATTAAAGGCTAAGCAACTCCCATATTTAGCTATTGCCAATCCGGAATGGCAGAAAACTGTTGAAACTGATGCTTCTAATATTGGTTATGGTGGCATCCTAAAGCAACATAACCCCAATTCTGGCAAAGAAGAGTTGGTAAGGTATACTTCTGGACTCTTCAAGAATGCACAAGCTAATTATAGCACAATAAAGAAAGAAATTCTTTCTATTATCAAATGCAAAAATAAATTTCAAGACGATTTACTAAATCAACAATTTTTATTAAGAGTTGATTGCAGTGCGGCTAAGCAGGTTCTAAAACAGGATATTAAGAACCTTGCTTCAAAGCAAATTTTTGCCAGATGGCAGTCTGAATTATCTGCCTTTGATTTTGATATTGAATATATTAAGGGAGAAAATAATTCTCTACCTGATTTTCTTATCCGTGAGTTTTTGCAGGGTTAATGGTCAATCCATTTTATCCCAATAATATGGAATTAGAGGTTTTCCTCCGAATGGCATGTCCCTCAATGACAGAGGAACGAATTCAATATTTGGTCACAAAAGACAAGGAATTTCGTGTCGCCAAGAGAAAATGTTCTCAGGCAAACTATGAACAGAACTTTTTGGGACTCACCCCAACAAGTTACTATTTGCATAGATGGGCCAATGCTAGACAAGCCCTCATACAATATTATGATAAATATGGATGTTCTTGTATGGACGAGGAGGAGGAACTTCAATATTTCAAGTTCAAGCTCCATGAAATTCAAGATAAGCTGAAAATCTTGGCTGTTTAATTTTGCAGATGAATAGACCTCTGCATCGGGGCAGAGGTCCCGGCAATAATAGAGGGCATGGCAAATCAAGGGTCACGCAAGCAGAAGTTGAAGCCTACTTAAAGGCTCACAAACTCCAATATCCCTCACTACAGGATGCTGCTTCAGCATCATCATCCATCTCAATGGCGGAAGTGGTGCAAACAGAAGAGGTTTTCAAATCATTGGAAACCAAGGAAATAATACTAATCCTGGAATCTCAGGATGAACAATATTGCATTAATCCGTGGGAAATTATGTCCCGCTATTTGGATACAATGAGTTATCCAGTCCCTGAAGGGAAATACAGATATCAATATGAGGCAATGCTCTCAGAAACATGATCTGTGGAATTTAGCCACACCTATGAAACAATCAAGATCAAAAGAGTCCAATCAGTTATAGCAAGGCCATAATAAAGATGGTCATTCCAATTCACAAGTGGGGAATTCACCCACTACAATCAAAAGCTTTGTCAATAAAAGGTGAAAATGGGATTCCAATTCGTTTTACTTATTGGGATTACATTGAAGCTTGGACGAAGGCTTTTTACTATCAAAACCAGAAAAGGAGGCATTCCTGGTTTTTGAAATTATGTCCCAAATTTGTGGGAAAAAATGAGATTCCAAATTGGTTTCTTAAATGGTGGTCTAGATTTGGGCCAAAAGCTGATTTTTTACCCACTGAGGTTTAGAAGGAAATTGAGTTCTTCAACCAAAACCATCCTCAATTATGGGGGACAGATACAACAGAAGGAAAATCATTCCTTTTCACTATGATTACTTTTGGCATCCCTTGGATATGGAAGTGGGATGTTCAATTTGAACGAGACAATACGGGCCTTCCGGTTCTCCACAGAACCTTTCAATACAGATGGTGGAAAGGCATCAATTTGGAAAAAACATTTGAGGAAATAAGATCTGCAACAAATGACTTGAAGCTTTAGATTAAGAAAAAGAAAAAATTGTCAGTTAAAAATCCTTTTCTTGAAATCTCTGCTCAAATTAGAGCAAAAAATCCCAATTTAACAGATGATGAAGTTGTCATGAAAACCATGGATTTCATGAAAGAGCAATTTCTATAAACTGTCCAAACTACAGCACCAGCTGATGATGAATCCATGACATCAGCAAAGAGTAATGAAGAGGACAATAACCCATTCACTTGCCTGGCAGGGGAATCTCAGGACCCCTATGAAGACGATGGGACCACTCAAGCACCATCTTTGGCAGATTATTGGGACAGTATAACCGAGATAATGGCGGAGCAGCTGTCTCGCAAAGGAAAAGATAAGAAGCAATAATGTTGCTTGAAGACAAATTTACTTTCGGTGGAAAGTAATAATCACGCCAAACTTAGGTGGCATAGTAAAGTCCAATTATGGGACTTTTACACCCAGTGGAAAGAAAGTCATGACGATGGGGCCCATTTGTGTACCCGATGTAATTTCATTTCACTTTAATTTGGGTGTAATTTTCATTTCATTTCTAGTTTGGGCCTCTATATAAAGGCCGTTCTTGTATTCAGAAAATCAGGTTTTGGTTTGCCCTCCTCTCTATCTAAAAACCAAGCACTCTGATTTTCTCCTCTCCTCTCCTTTGTACATTGGCTTTGGCCTAAATAATAATAAGGCCAGTTTTCCTTTCTCTTTAGATCCTTTGTACTGTTGTTTTTTCAGTATACAAAACAAGTTTCACACACTTAATGTCAAGGAGGGATGCAAGGGTATCCTGAGTATAAAAAAGAACTAACCATTAAGATGATAAGCAATACAAAGTAATTAAAAGGAGGGGGGGGGGGGGGGGGGACCCATTGCATCGAACTTTCTCCTTTGACAAGCACCACAACAAAACAAATTTCACACAGTTGATGTCAAGGAGGAATGCAAGGGTATCCCACTTTCTCCCTGTAGAGTATAAAAAAGATTAAGCATTACCGCAGTGATTGGTGAGAATGAGCAAAGGAACAATTCTTAAAATCAGCATGAATTCATCTGCGAATAAACAATATAAATTTGTTATCAACTATAAACAAAGACTCAAAGCGACGTACAAGATTGGGATAAGAGTAGCACCACTAAATCCAGAATAAACAATGATTATCGAAATCAACTATAGGGTAGGAGTCATCAATACAAGTTATGCCTCTACTGAATAAACAAAACAAGATTGTTGGTACTTCACATATTTTTTAGAATTCCGTCACATTGTTGGTTCGGTGGAAGAGAATAAACAATACTAATTAGTAAACAATACATGTTAGGAATTAAGTAAGATATTTAGCTACTATAGCGTATAGATGTAATACAAGTGACCCAGATTGTGTGGGTTTTGAGTTCCCAAACTATATATTACGTAGCCTACATTAACATTACACCTAAGAGTGAGACAAGTTTGGAGTTAAGAGTCTTAGTTAATGAGAATCGGACAACAATGTTCAACAGAGAAATCAGAGTTTTAGAGAATTGTATGAATCAGACTAAAAATCAAACAATAGTGTATACACAATTTTATGTTTCTACTTTCTACGACTTGCCATGGCGATTGGAATAGCCTCCAGTGACAACGTAAAGAACGGTAAATTCGAACGACGATGGTGTAGATGTAGAGACCCGTATCTTATTTCCATAATTCTTTATGTTTTATGAAGGCATGAGTTGTGATATAAAATGGAGCATGAGTTTTGATATAAAATGGAGAATGAGTTCGGATGTCGAATGTGCTAGAATTTAGAAGTTCGGGATGCAAGTGTAATATGCATGGGTGTATAAGTGAAGGTGTGTGTAGGGGATAATTTTCCCCCACCTATATTTCTTTTCTTTTTTCGGGCCAGACACACACGTTTCTCTCTCTCTACTCTCTCGGCCGACTCTCTCTCTTTCTCACCTCTCCTCCAAACTTCTCTCTTCGATTTCATCGCCTTAGAATGAGATTTCGGAAAAATCCCAAGTACTAAAGTTGTTCTACGCGACGAGATCTTCCTATCGATCGAAGAAGAATCATGATCGGAGCACTTTGAGGTTTCCTCCATGTTCGGGCTTGCTTCTAACCTTCAAGGTAGAGATCTCTTGCCTTCTTTATATGTGTTAAGTGTTGGTTTGATGTGCAAGGATTAAGTTTGATCATCTATTTTGAGTCTTGAATAAATCTAGTGAATGCTGAAAATTTCGTGGGTTCTGGTAATCTGTCATTTTGGGGCTCTTCTGCTAGGAATCAATTTTTGGTGTCTTCATAACTGTTAAAGTACGTTTCAATACGAAGATTTCGGTACCAAGATCATGCAAAACCGATAATCGTACAATTAGTTATGAATTTTTGAATACTGGCTGTTTGCTGGATGTGCGAATCTGTTCGTGGCTGTCTTCTTTTAACTTTCTGGGCATGACGAACATTTTGGGTGGCTTTGGGTCTTTTACAAGAGGTGCATATTTAAGTTAAGAAGAGATTGGCGTTGGAATCAATTAATTTGGTTAAGTATACAATTTTTGGTGAATTTCTAAAGCAGGGTTGGTTGACTGGTGCGTAAATGGTTGCGAATCGGTTTTTCTTTTGATGGTTGGGTTAACCTCCTCTCGTTTCTGAACCTGGAATTTTTGCTGAGTGTAGGGCTTGTAGTGGTGCAACCTTTGGCGTTGGTTTCAATGTTTTTGGGTTTACGATGGAAGAGTTATGATTTTTCAATCAATTTTACTTATTCCCGCGTAGAATCTGACAGCACCAGCGGACTTTGGTAAAATGGCCATAACTCGTAGCTCGGGACTCAAAATGACACACCGTTTGTTTTGTTAGAAACTAGACACATAGAGCTTTCCAACGATACATGCCATGCATCATGGGTATGTCCGAGCGATAACAGATTTGCATCCAAAGTTGACCCAAATTTTGCCTTTGCACCGGTTTCATGGTTACGTTGAGCCATAATCATAAGGCCGTAGTAAGGCTACCCGAACTCCGTTTCTTTTTTATGTATGACCTTCGGATCGAAGAAGAAGAAGCCTACTTTTCAATGGTTTAAATATCTTTCTTAAATTTATGTTATTTGATCGGATATAGTCAGAACTTCAAGTGTGAATGATTAATTTCACCTATTGGATATGTGGGGATATGATGAGTTGATCTAAATGATTAATTATTGGGATATGAGAACTAATGAGCATAAGGGTTAAAATACTTGTAAACGATTGGAATAGAAAATGGATTAGATGGATGATACGATCGATGATAAATTAAGTTGTAGAATGTTTGACGCGATGTGTAAGTTATTCGATGTCTTTCCATGAGATTGAGTCTTTGGGCTTGTGGGATACTTGCAGTGAGTTAAACAGGATTTGGTGATTCACTTGGCATGAGTGCTTGGTTACTGAGCATTGATGGGTACTACATAGATGAGGATCTTTATAAGTATTTGCAAATTAGACTATTAATGGAGATGTCATCAAAGGTGGTCCATTAGGTGGTAAAATGAGATGTGAAATGAAGGGTTGATTTACTATGTGAAGGATGTGGGTTTTTTATGCTTTCTTTATTGAAATGATGAAGATGAGATTATTTACGTGTAACTAAATCTAAGTATTAGTGTGAGAGATATGCTTTGCTATGAGTTGGGACTTGAGAAATGGTGGATAAAGAGATTGCTTGCTCAGTGAGAATATGTGACACTAATTGAACCATAATGAAAGGATTTTAGTGGACGCACGGGGGTCCTAAAAGCCCGGAATTGAATGAAAGGATTTCAGTGGACGCACGGGGGTCCTAAAAGCCCGGAATTGAATGGACGCACGGGGGTCCTAAAAGCCCGGAATTGAATGAAAGGATTTCAGTGGACGCATGGGGGTCCTAAAAGCCCGGAATTGAACGGAAGGATTTCAGTGGACGCATGGGGGTCCTAAAAGCCCGGAATTGAACGGAAGGATTTCAGTGGACGCACGGGGGTCCTAAAAGCCCGGAATTGAATGGAAAGATTTCAGTGGACGCCCGGGGGTCCCTAATGCCCGGAAGTGCACAAGAAAGCCACGGATCCTCCGAAAGTTGAGATGCCGGAATGAAAGCCACGGATCTGCCGAAAGGTGAGATGCCGGAATAAAAGCCACGGATCTACCGAAAGGTGTGATGCCGGAATGAACATAGGACGCACGGGGTCCTTAATGCCCGGAAATAAAATTGAAACATGTGACATAGTGAAAACGGAGAATCTTGTTATTATTTAGCAGCATATTAAGATTGAAATGTCAGTTTGAGTTGGTAACTTAGATCGTCTAAGATGTCGATATTAGCTTATTTTCCTTCTCATCGACTTCCCAAGTCATTGGAGCTCGTTGTCCTAATATCGGTTGAGTAAAAGACGTGCGTGTGTGGGTGGGAACGTCAGTATTGGATAAATGGAGTTAAACATTTTCCAGCGTGAGTATGGTATTTTGAGTTTTGCTTTTTGGCAAAACAAATATGCTTTTGGAAAATGTTTTTCCTTGGGATCAGTCTTCATTTTTGCATATAATTAGGTATGGATATCTCTACGAGCTAGTGTAGCTCACCCTATCCTTTCAGGTACTCGTCATGACACTTAGCAGCTTGGATTGCATGGAGTGCACATTGAGACGTCTCGTGAGAGCTTCATTGGTATCATTAAGGAAGTGTTCATCAGCTAGTCCAATTCATGTTGTGTACTTTACTCCCAATTGAAGGTTGTATCTTTTGGTTAGAACATATGTAAAGCTAGATATTATCTCCTCTCTTTGATTATTGTGAACCCCTTTTAATGGAATACGTTTGGGAGACTTTATGTAAAAAAAAAAAAAAAAAATTAGAGAGAAGAAGAAGAAGAGACTTTGATTCTTTGTTTGGATTGGTTTGACATTTGATGGTAAATATAGTTGAGAAAAAGACTTTTGTTTGTAGAAAATATATTATTATTTTAGTTGAAAATCGAGGGCATGACAGTAGACGACAACGAGTTTGAGCTGCGACAGTAGTCTAAGAAGGGCTTCAGCTTTTTGAGCTTTGGAAACTTCGAATAAGAGGAATATGGCTTTTTATTTATTTTTCATAACCGTCCTAAAGGTGGCACGTGCCATCTCCCCCTAAATGTGTTATGAGTTCTCAAAGAACTGGTTACGACCTATTTAGTACCATTCAAAAAGTAAATGGACTTGTTGTGAGTAAACACATTCATGAACACCCATGCTCAATGGAGTACACAAAGAAAGGACAAAATGATAATAGAATAAACCAATATTACTGTCAACCTCATTCACTATAGGCAAAATCCAAACAATATAAAAGAACAAATTTGAATAAAAAAAAATCTATGTACCTCAATGTTCCGATGAACTTTTTAGGTAATGACTTGCGGCAACAAAAAATCAAACATCAGAAATTGATTTAGAAACAAATCATACATAGACAATAGTACACTCTTTCAATTGCAAAAAGTTCATGAAATCTCAATCCAAAAATGAACAGAATCCCTAACAGTGTTGCATATCAGGCCTTTTGGAAATCTCAATCCACAAAATAAAAATAAAAAATTACATTAGGATAGTTTGTGCGACTTGACATTTTATTAATCCTACCTCCCTTGTTATATAGATAGTAGAGTTACAGTTCATGCTACTCCTAAGTGAAAGGACTATCCTGAGTGAGCTACTTGCTTTTAAGTCATGCTAGAACTAACTTGTCTTTTTCTCTCTCTTTCAAGTCATGCTAGAAAAATGAATATTGAATATTGAACTTTGCTCCATGATTCGTGGAATGTGGTGGTGTTGTATCATGAAGTTTGAACATCGAACATACAAGTTTTGAACTTTGTACATTGCCTTTTTTGTTGTTGTACTAGTTTGAACATATGGTTTTGGGTATGGTTCTTGAAAGTTGAAGGACAATGGCCTTGTTTGTTTTTAACTACATGATGTAATAGGGATATTGCCTTCAAAAAAATTTGGTGGCGCCTAGGCAGGTTTGGCGGTGGGTCGCTGCTCGACTAACACCAAGCGCCATTTAGAACACATGAAGACATAAACAAAAACATGTGTTCCCTACTTTATCATAAGCTCAGATCCTTAACTACTATTCAAAATACTTGGTCAATCAATTCACAGATACAATAAGCGCAATACTTCACCATACCAAAATGATCTTATTATGACTCAAAATCATCAAATGACAATCAAGTTCATCTCTGTATCTATTCAAATTTTCTTGTTCTATCAAAATGCACAAAACTCACAGGAACTTCTTCAATTCGCTATCAATCTTTCTCCTTCATAATTCAAAATAAAGAAGCCCTAAACCAACATTTTATCCAGCTCAAACATAGAACAAACTTTATTACATGCTTACATATCAATAAAATAGAATGTCTATGTATGCGCTTAGAGGCTAATAATGCAGCTACTGACTTGACGCCCTTTGTTAAGGCATTTCTCGGGGTTAGTATCATTCTTCTTGCATTTAAGGAAGGCAAATTTTATCATACGATTGGGTTTGGGGCTCGAGAGGTCGACGACGGGGATGATGTGGGAGTTAAGTGGGTGGTGGAAGATGCAGGGGATGGAAGAGGTGAGGCCAGGGTAAAGAAGGCCTTTGACTCCTTTGAGTCGATAGTATTCTTTGTGTTGTTTGGCGGCATTGAGTGTTAGAGATGACGATGGATTGAAGAACGAACAGAAGCGATGGGATTTACCTGGTGTGCCGTGGAAGAAGATGAGCAACAGACATGATGATTCTGGAGAGGTCATGAACAGGAAACAAAAGTTAGAGCTTTTTTAATCTGAATCAAATTCAAAGAAGGAGAAACTCAGAAATGCAGAGAAGATGTTGGGAGATGGACGAATGGTGGCACTGCAGTAGGATGAAGAGACGGAGCTTTTGTGAGATGGAAATGGAAAGAGGAGATGGAGAGGAGGAGAACTATGATTGTGACAATGTGGGAGAGAACAAGAAATAAAAGTTATGATTTGTTTGGAATTTAGGGAAAGTGAGGGAAAAGAAAATTGGGGGAAAATGAGAGAAAAATTTCACTATTCACAAAACTTGAATTTTTTATTTTCTCTCAAATCCTAACAATTCAAGAGGAGAGAAATTTTTATGCTGTGTTTGGATGAGTTTTTGAATTTTTTTTGAGAAATCACTGCAACAAAAAACACCAATGGTGACACCCTTTGGTGACAAAAAATTGGTGTTGACACTGAATATACTCAACAGTGACAAATAATTTTACTGCTTGTCACCGAAAACCTTTGGATGACCAGGGTAAATAATGAGGAGACTTAGTGACAAAATATTTGTCACTGAAGACAAATTTCGGTGACAAGTATGAAGTTGTCACTGAAAGATCATTTGGTGACAAAATATTTGTAACTGAAGACAAATTTCAGTGACAAATATAAAGTTGTCACCAAAAGATGCCAATTTTCGCGCTTCCGAGCTCCAGCTCAATTACGCGGGCTGTTAAAAAGTGAAATGAAAATTTTTACAACTAAACGATGTTGCCCCAAAACCCAGCCCTTGCTTTCCTCTTTTTCCTCTGTCTAGTCTCCACTTTACTCTTCCTCTCTTGATCTCCACTCCCACAGAAGACTTCCATCAGCCCACAAACCGATGGCCTCCGATTAGCCCAGGTCATTTTCTATCCCTCTCAGTATCTCACCCTATCGTTCTCTCTCTCGATCACAGAACACCTATGTATATGTTTGTTCACGCACTCTCGATCTCTCTCTTGACTTCATCTAGTTGAACATTTTTTTTTTATTCTATCTTCACTGAAAAGGCAGCACACTTCATCTCCGCCCTCTTCCTCGCCGGCCGGAACTCGCCAGCACCACCACCACCACCACACTCTGTGATTTCTAGTATTCCTCCACTCTCCAATCTTTCGGTTTCATGGATTTTGTATTTTGCATGTGAGTTTTTAATTCGATTTTGTAGATTTAAAGTTTGAATCGGAAGCTAAGGTATCCTCACAATAGTCAAAATCAAATGTATCTGTTTTATTTGAGATGTTCAATCTTGAAGATTTCATTTTCAATATGTGTTTCAGCTCACCATTTATTATGGAAGAACGAGGTTAAATGTGGTGAAAATTATTACTTATTTCTGAAATTTTAGAACAATGAAGGCCACTCTTGGTAAGATATTTGGTCTTTGGCTGCTTAAATAGTATAGCGATGTTCTAACAGGCTTTGGTTCTTGGCTTTTTTTTTTAATCTGCAAACAGAAACGTCATTCACTATGTTGAACCCCTGTTATCAATGTTGATTGCAACTGAATAATCAATAATCAACTCCTTAGCCCTAAGGTGAACAACTGAATATAAAGGACACAACTCTAAACCCTAGAAAGCGTAAAATAAAGGAAAAAACAAGAGTTCTGAAAAAAGAACGGGCTAAAACAGAGTTTCCTACAAAAAGTTATGAGCGAAACAAAAATAGCCCAAAAACGGTTCGAAGGCCCGTTCAAAGGCCCAAACAGCCTCAGAAGGCTAAAAAACACGCGGCACATGGACAAAGGCCATGTGTCCTGACCATCAGGCCATTTTAGATCGAACCCGGGTGGGCCCAAAGCCAAATTCCTTGGTCTGTTATTTACGAAAATACCTATTAGTACAAATAGGCCTTGGAATGCTTAACTCTTTGGCTACTGCATCACATCTACATACAACTGTTTGGATATGGCAGTCTATTTCTATAGTCCCAAAATCACACGATAACCAGATTTGGGATTTCATACACTAAGGGTGTGCACAGGTCAGTCCAAGTTAGGTTTGACTTGGACCCGTCACCCAAATATGAACTACTAGGTTTCTAAATTCTCCACCCATTATTGACCTGTCTTTGCTTTGAACTCGTCCGTGAAGTTGCCGTCTGTCAGTCAGAGTTGGCTAGTAGATCATTTTTTGAACCAGCACCACACATATCCTGTTCAAACATAGATCTGAAAGAGAGGAATGGAGGAAAAAATGGTAGATCTTAGAAACTGCGAAAACATTTTGAGAGAGAGGGATATCATGCTACTATAGCTATCACAAGAATGACTTCTCTTCTTATGACAGTGATATGACCGGAGGGGATAAACCCTCACCATTTGAGATTCCGCTGACTGCCTTTGTTCTCAATCTATTAGAGTTACCAGGTTAGAGGGAGGGAGGGAAAAGAACATCTAAGAGCATCCGCAATGGGAATAATCAAAATCAATAACCAAAATGTGCCACGTCAGCATTTGATTATCCATTTAGCTCATAATCAAACTTAACAACCTTTACCTCCACATTGGTTATTTTTGCATCCCTATAAAAAAAACCCCTATAGGACGCAATGAACCTATGTCCAATTGCAGACGAGTTCCAATCACGCACCCGACCACACCAAATTATTCGTCTCGATGAGACGATTCTAATGTGGGGTATTTTTTAGTTATTAAGTTTTGAGTTTGGTTATTGGATTTGGTTATTGAGTTTTGGTTATTGGTAAAAGTTGTTAAGTTTGGTTATGGAATGAATGGAATTTGGTTATTTGCTAAAAGACTTGTAACTTTGCTTATTACAATGTGAGGCATTTTTTAAGCATTATTGTTAAGTTTGCTTATCCATATCAATTTGATTATTATAATGGGGATGCTCTAAGAAGTTATATCAATATAGGATAATCTAACTGGAAGACCTTGTAATCTTAAGAATCAAATATGTGATTGCTATGTGGAGTTACTATTATTTTTGTAATTTATCCGATTGGATCATTGGGTTCTATAATGCTACCGTGGGAACTCGGTTCGGACCGGGTTGGTCTGTTTGCTTAGATTTGTTTGTTCGTAAAGATCTTTGTACATGTCTAATCGTATGTGAGTGTCAGTTTCACCAGTCGAAGGGGATATGTGAATTTTTGTCTCGTTAATACCCAAATTTTTTTTTAATCTTCCATGTGTCTAAAGAGTCCGTGTTGTATCCTGGGACTCTTCTTCCTTTATTGCCTAAGCTAGGCAAGTCTATACGTGTGCATATTTCTGTGTGTCGACTTGGTTCGCTCGTCAATGCAAGTTGGCTCTTAGCGTTTGGTTTATACTCTCTTTCGAATGAGCCGAAGGTAATGCAACTTTTACAGTGCTGCTACGACATCCATAATCAAAAAAGTGAGACATCAAGTACAGAGGGATACATTGGCCCAACGCAAAAGCAAATCAAGCAAGTCAAAGGGTGCTCTAACCCGCTCAAAAGTTATCTACTTGGGTACGCAGGCCCGAATCTCAATTCAAAGCAGTAAAGCAAAAGTGTAGCTCACTGGTCGCCCTCAATGGTCAAAAATTGTCGTGGTTGTTGTTTGTGTCATCCCTTCCCTAGGAACCGCCCTTCTCTACACTTGCATTTTCAATTTATACATATGTGTTTAGCATAAATTATTGTTGCATATTGTATATCAAATGTCAAAAGCAGGAAAGTGCATTGGCACTTCAAAAGCACGTTGAGGCATTCTACCGTTAGTGTTGGGGCATTGGCAAATCAAAAGCACGTTGAGGCATTCTACTGTCTGTGTTGATGCATTGGCACTTCAAAAGCACGTTGAGGCGTTCTACCGTCAGTGCTGGGGCATTGGCAGTTCAAAAGCACGTTAAGGTGTTCTACCAGTGTTGGGGCGTTAGCAAATCCAAGCACGTTGAGGCGTTCTACCGTCAGTGTTGGGGCATTGCTAGCCCTACGCTTGGGGTATTTCAACCTTATTTGAAGGCAATGTTATTAGCTAAGCATGAACCCCACTTGCTGTGATTGTTCTGCAATTTAGGCTAGTTTTGTGTAGTTATTCTGGCCTGCTTTGACTATCATTCTCTATTGCTATTTCATTTCCATTATTATAGCAGCAATTCAATTAGTTTTAGCCTATCCTTGGGGGGTTGTTCCATGGAGCATTTATGCTTTTCTAGGGGGCTTGTCCCTAGCTTTTTGTTGTCTTATTCAGACTGTTATCCTACTACCAGCTGCTGTGAGACCACTACTGCCAGTTGCATAGATGGTGCTATTGATGGTTTGAGATGCCTCTCAATCATTTGGGCCTGCTTGTGTTCAACTTTGCTTGGCTCTTGAAGGACCTGGAATCATATTCCAGTAATGGAGCTGCTAACCTCTTTAAAGCTGCTCGTCAATCGATATTGCTGGATGTTAATGATGCTTTCACGGTCGTTGCTGGATTTGTTTTGAAGTTGGAGCTTTAGATTTGTTTCAAGTTGTTTTGGTTGATGCTGTATAAGCTGCATAATTTCAGTAGGTGTGAGCTTGGGGGGGTGTCCCTTGGCAGCTCTTTTATGTAGTAGGTGTTAGCTGCAATTACAACGGCTACTTGGTTTTGGTAGAGTACTCTTTGAAGGCCCCTTGAAGTCATGTAATTCATGTGAGAATCAAGGGGTTTGGTATTTATATGCCGCAGCTTAGGCATATTCCACTTGTACATCATATGTAGTTTGCTTCCTTTCCCTCTACGCGTAGATGGGCTTGAAACATTCGACTCCTAGTTCTCTATAGCACTTTGTAGCCATTTGGCGTAGGCGTAGTCAATCTTTCTTTTGTTTTTCTTTTCCTCCTGGGGTATGCCCCTTGTAGGCTATATATTCGGTTAGCCTTTTTTCTCAATTTCATGCTGATTTACCAAAAAAAAAAAAAAGATGAAGTCCCGAAGAAACAACCCGCAGCTGTGGATGAAGGCACCAAGGAAATGATTGGGAAGATCGATAAGATTGAGCAAGCTTTAAGAAACGCC
Source organism: Rhododendron ovatum (assembly GCA_019656835.1). Classification (NCBI taxonomy): domain Eukaryota; kingdom Viridiplantae; phylum Streptophyta; class Magnoliopsida; order Ericales; family Ericaceae; genus Rhododendron; species Rhododendron ovatum. The sequence goes on from CM033800.1 coordinate 21,255,358, forward strand.
AAGGGCATAGATGGATATTTGTTGGACATGAAGGGGCTATGCATGTTCCCTACCGCTAAGTTGCCTGAGAAGTTTAAGATACTTGAAATTGAAAAGTTCGATGGCACCAGTACCAGGGTATATTTGTGAGTTCGCTGGCACCTTTGGGTTTGACTGAGGAGCAAATGGGATAGTTGTTCCTAAGAACCCTTTCAAGCATGGCCCTAAGATGGTTGATGAAGTTGGACAAGTCCAAGACTCATACTTGGGAAGATATTGGGAATGCATTCGTGGCCCAATACTCTTGCAATCAACAATTGGATGTTACCACCTGCGACTTGGAAACTACTTGTCAAGGTGAGAGAGACTTTTTTCGAGTTCATAATTCGCTGAAGGAATAAGGGGAACAAGATGCCGGAGAGGCCCTGTGAGCAAGACCAAGTCCGAATGGTCACAAAGAATCTGCAGACTCATTTGAAGAAAAATCTGATCTCGCTGCCCATTTGTACATTCAAGGACCTTTTTGACACTGGTTTATAGGTAGAGGATGCTATTCATGCAGGAGATCTGGATAAAGAAGAAACTAGTGTCGCTAGACCTAAGAGGTTTTGGTGGCAATGGGATCAACCCTATTGCCAGCACCAAGGCCATCGAAGTCAACACACTAGATTCTCAAGTCTGGTAGAATCCGAGGGTAATGAAACAAAGAAGAGAATTCACCTCTTTGGGGAACATGACGCTATTTGATGCTTTGGAGAAACTGGTGAAAGATGGACATCTCACACCCCTCATATCCACACGACCCCCAAACCCGTTGCCACCTTTATATAACTCTTCTTAGTACTGTGCCTACCACTAGTCCCATGGCCACCCAATTGATAAATGCTTCCACCTCCACCATGACATTCAGGATCTCTTCGATGCGAAGAAGATCGCACCCCCATTGGTCAGTAAACCCAATATCATTGCAAATCCTTTACCTAATCATTACCTTAGTCGCTCTAACAATACCAACTTTATCCAAACTGATTCCGACAACTTTGACCCCAGTGCCCTAATTTCCCCTACCATAAGCCCAAAAACCCAATTCTACCCATTGTCCACTTTCACTAATGAGGATGTGCCCGAATGGATATTAAGAGAGATGGAGAAAGAGGAGAATGAAGAGGAAACACTCTTTCAAGTTTAGAAAGAGTTTGGAGAGCTAATGTGTGGTTAGCTTGAAGTTGAATTCAAATGGTTTGATATGGAGAAATCAGCTGATACCAATGGTTGGGGACCCGGTTTCCCTGAAGATGTCTTACCTATGCAGTTTGAGGTCGATCCCCGATCAGTTTTTGAGAAAGAAGAGATGAGTGGGGATAATAAAAGGAGTCAAGAAAGAAAATGTAAAGGATGAAGAAGAGGTCACTCCAGAAGATGAAGGCATTGTTTGATTTGATTTTTCTCTTGTTGCAGTCCGAAGAATCAGATGTTACTGTAGAAGTGCCCAACAATGAAACTTGCCAGTCATATTCCTCTGATGATGATCTACGCTATGAGGTGCTTGCCGCTGACCCCCACCCTGAACCTAAAGACCCCTCGCTCACCCATACCATAAATTTCTTTGACTTTGACCTTACCCCTAACATTTCTACCCATATTGCTCCATATACTCACCCAGTACCAATAAACCACAAGCTAGAACAACTTGCAGTTTGCACCCTCAATGCCATCAAAGCTTTCAATTGCCTACAATTGATCCAAACCTCAGACGATACCGACTGCTCTACCCACCCTAATAATTCCTGGTACTCTGAAGATGAAGGTCATCTGATGAGGGTCATCTGATGAGGGCAGGAAGGCACTTCAAACCAGCCAGCCTAGAGGTTGACCGTCCTGGAAGGATTCCAGAAGAGGAAAGGGAGAAGGATAAAGGAAAGTAGAAAGAGGAGGATGAGGATGACATTGTGTTGAGACAGTTAAAAAAGATCCAAGCAAATGTGTCCATTTGGGGACTACTGATGGCCTCCCAAAAGCATTGCTAAGCCCTGCTGAATATCCTGAACAAGTTCCATGTGTCACTGGACACTACCCTAGATGACCTTGTGAACCTGATCAACCCTGAGAAATCACGCCGAACCATAACCATCACCGACAAAGATCTACCCTCTGAGCCAAAGCACAACAAGCCCCTCCACATCACTATGGAATGCCTAGGGAGGCTAGTGCCAATGATAATGATAATGATAATGATTGACAATGAATTAGCACTTAACATCTGTCTGATTTGTTAAAAGGATAAGGAAAATCAAGATTTGTTAAACAGAGAAGGATTGTTGATAATATATTTCTGACATGAGAACTCATGAAAGGATACCATAAATCATCCTTCTCTCCCATGTGTGCCATGAAAGTTGATATCATGAAGGCATACAACAATGTGAGGTGGGAATTCCTTTGGGATGTCCTATCTGCCATGAATTTCCATCCCACCATGATCAAATGGCTACAAGCTTGTGTCACCACTGCTAATTACTCTCTTAGCATTAATGGCGAACCATTGGTTATATTCATGGAAAAAGAGGGCTAAGATAAGGGGATCCACTGTTCTCTTACCTATTTGTCATTGTGATAGAGATTCTCACTTGTCTTCTTAGGGAGAAATCCCTTCTTCCTGATTCCATTGGAGATGTGGAAATACTAAACTTATCAATCTCTGCTTTGATTATGATCTCATGATTTTTTGTAAGGGAGATCTCACTTCAGTTAATCACATTCAGGCTACACTCACTGAGTTCTAGGCTTTGTCAGGTCTATCTCCTAGTACTGGGAAGAGTAGCATTTATTTCTCTGGAGTAAACACACAAGCTCTAGGTTGGCCATTCTAAATGTCTTATAGGGTTTCAAGGAAGGCACTCTGCCTGTTAGATATCTTGGAGTGCCTCTTATCTCCACTAAACTTAAAGCCTCTGACTGCCAATGACTAGTGGATAGCATTATTGCTAAAACTAAGTCTTGGACAAACAATGATCTAACTTATTTAGGTAGAGTACAGTTGATAAAGAATGTCCTTTTCTCCATTCAAACCTATTGGTCCTCTTTATTTATCATCCCTAAAAAGGTGATTAAAGAGGTGGAGTCTATACTTAGGGCTTTTCTTTGGTCTGGCCCAGACCTTAAGAGAACCGGTGCTAAGGTTTCTTGGGAGCACTTGTGCTCTCCTAAACGGGAGTGGGGTCATAGATTCAAATCCATGCAAGTTTGGAACAAGGCTACTGTTGCCAAGCACATCTGGTTCCTGATTTTTAGGAGAGAGCAATCCATATTGTGTAAATGGGTTAAATCATACTTAATAAAAGGGAGAAACTTTTGGAATCTAAAAATTCCTAGGGATTAAACATGGGTATAGAAGAAACTATTGAACCTCAGACCTTTAGTGCAACCATATATTCTTAGTGTGCTAGGTGATGGCCATTCCACTTCCTTGTGGTATGATAATTAGCATCCCCTTGGTCCTTTAATAGCAAAATTTGGTCCCAGAATTGCCCTTGATTCTGGTATCCTTAAAGATGCTACTATGTCTCACATTTTCCAAAACTCAAGCTGGGCATTTTCCATCACACAAACTCTTGAGCTCAATGAGGTAAGAAGAACTTTGCCACCACTTATCCCTTCCAGATTGAAGGAGGCAGATCACGTTAGATGGACTTCACTTCTAATAGTCAATTCTGAATTGCATCACTGTGGGATAAATTGAGAGCATCATTCCCAAGAGTTGTGTGGCATAAATTGGAGTGGTTCTCAGCCCATATTCCCAAATGTAGCTTTATCACTTGGTTGGCTATTCAGATTAGGCTATACACTGCAGATAGACTTGTGCTATTTGGCATTACCTACTCCCCTGAGTGTAGTTTTTGCCAGGGAAGTGAAAGTCATAACCACCTTTTCTTTAATTGTCCATTCTCACAGCAAGTGTGGAACACCATGCTTTCCAAAATTCATGTCTCTTGGCATTCTAGAACATGATTTGAATGGGTCCCTTTTCTCTCCAATGTAAAAGGCAAATCATATCATGCTGTTATTACTAAGCTGGTATTTACAACTTCTATTTACCATGTTTGGATTGAGAGGAATGTGAGGAAATTTCAAGGTAAATCTTGTTCTTGGGAGGTAGTTGCTCACAAAATTTACTCCATGGTGAGGGGAAGACTTTTATTATTACAAGCCCTGCCACCATTTCAAGCAAAGTGGGTTGCGCATGAATGGAGGGCTAAGTTTTTATTCCTTCTATTTATCAGGTATATATCTTATTCTTTGGTGGAGCTTCTTGAAGAATTTGTGTGATCCCACTTTATATAGTGTGCTATCCTATGAGTTGTGTGCTTGTGCCTCACCATTTCTTTGAGAGAGGAGGTAATACATAGTGGAGGCATATTGTGAGAACTAGGGAGGGAGTTGGTGGAGTCTTGCCCTAGCACATGAGTGAAAAAAGAGTGGGAGTTATGAGCTTTCCAAGGGAGTTGTAAAGTGAGGGCATAGTGCTACGGGCAGCATACTTGATCATCCCTGAGGTGTTTTGTGCTCAGGGCATCATAGTCTAAGCCTATCCATTAATGTATCTATTATTACTGAAACTTCATGCTAATTTCATTGTTGGGCAACTGTGTGCCTATGTGCTATTGGAAAGTGCATATTTGATGTACAGGTTGTATTTTGGCTACTTTTAGCTAGTCCATATTATTGTTGGAGCATGTGTGCTAATTGATTTTAGGTCTCTTGTGGCCATCTTCATATCTGTATCAACCTTCCTTCTCTAGGCCTACCATTGGTAAACTCCTTATGTAGGTACAGCTTTAGAGATGGTAGCATCAAACCAGTGTTGTGTGATCATGTTGTTGGAGCTTGTCTGATCTAGTCTTTGGGAGTGTCCCTTGGCATTCATTTGGCTGCCTTTGAATATTTTGTACCTACCCTAGGGGGGTTGTCCCTTGGATTGTTTAAGCCTTTCTAGGGGGCTTGTCCCTAGCTTATTCTACTATTTCTTTTGGTTTCAACTGTATCCAAGTTTGGTTCGAGTTACCTTAGAGCTATTGGTAGCCTTGTTCATTTGTAGTTGTGTCCTGTCGTTGCTTGTTACTTGCTAGCTGCTTGTTGTTGTCTTTATCATGAGCTGCATCTTTGTCAAAAGCTATGGCTACATCTTTGTCTGCAGCTGCTGATGGTTCCTCTATTGTGGTTGTGGCTTATGGTGGCCTTTAAGCATTAGACACAAAGCTGCCCTGGCACCCTCATTGGTCATGTATATCATAGAGTGCTATTTTCCTATAGATGTTGTTCATTACCGTCCAAACTGCTACCATTTATGATCCGGATTTCAGTCAAATGGCATGGTGCCATGTCCCTTTTGTAGATGGTTAGGAAACAAATGTATCTAGGGGCATCTCTAGATGTTATTTGTTTTGTCTCCATGTCAGTAGTTCGCTAGCTCCTAATATTACTCACTCCATGTAGCCATTTGGCATAGATTTTCATTTTTCTCAATCTTTGTTTTGTTTTCCTCCTAGGATATGCCCCTTGTAGATTGTATATTTGGTTAGCCTCTTTTTTAATTTCAAGCTGATTTACCCAAAAATAATAATTCCTGTCTGCTCTGTACTACTGAATGCTTAGGATTGAAAAGGTCTGACTTCACCCTTTCTACACAAGGTGTGCGAGCTTATGACAACACCCAGAGAGAAGTGCAAGGATTGGTGGTGCTTTTGCCAACTCTTGGGCCGTTGAAGTGTGATGTGCAATTTCAAGTGCTTGACGTGCCAGCCACATTCAATATGATCTTGGGACGGCCCTGGCTGCATAAGATGAAAGTTGTGTACCCTCCACATTGCATCAAATGATCAAAATGCCACTGGTATAAAGAATCTTTGTCATCCAGGGGGATGATATCTCTCGCACTACTTCCACAAGCAGTGATCCACTCTATCAGATTCAACCAGATGTAGAGGAACCCTATTTGACTGGATTTCACTTTGAAGATGCATGCCTATTGGAAACAGACCTTGTGGCAAAGGCACCATCGAGGCTTCCTTGGTATGGGTTTGGGTAAGAAACATCAAGGTTTTCCTAGATTCCCTCATACTCCTGTCAATACGCTTACTTTTGGTTTGGGATATAAGCCTACTAAACAAGAACTTGTGCAGAAATTGAAAGGCTTAAACAGCCCAAGCCCATTAAGCCTGCTATGCTTGTGTGTTTGGGTTTACCATAGTGTACCATTGGTACTTTGTTTTATAAGGAATAACCTGAGGTGTTTTTAGTTTCATTGGTAAGCATTTGTACTATGATGTTCATGTACTTGTGTGTTATTGGAAGCAATATTGGAAAGAGCAAGTACTTGTGTCCCAAGTATATGATACCAAAATGTGATGGATTTCCTGCAACTACTGTGTATATTTAATGTCTGGCAGTTGTTATTGTAACTGGTGTCATTGAACATCTTCAGATTGGCTGGTTTGCTTGGCTGCTTAGATTAACTCTAGTAGTACATAGTTGTTTTCTGTTACAGCTCTTCAATTTATTTTGAACTATCATTAGGGGGTTGTCCCTTGGAATGTTTATGCTTTTCTAGGGGGCATGGCCCTAGCCTACTTTTGCTACTAGTTTCTGATGCAAGAAGAAGTGTTGCTTTGCTACTGCTAAGTATTGGATTGTCCATCTTCCTTCCAGTTGCTCAGCTGCTTGGGTGTCATAGAACTGGACTGTCCTTTTCCATGTTCCCCATTTTGTTACTATCCAGCTAGTTGCTTATATCTTATGATGTTTACTGCTACTGCCATGGTTGCTACTTGAATAGCATTACTTAGTTATTGCTTTACTGATTGCTGGAGTTGCTGTCCAGATTCGAAACTGCTATCAGTCACCACATAGAGTCCCTTATTGCCAGTTCTTAATGGTGAAGCTACTTCCAATTTCAGTTGTCGTTGCTGCTGTGTTGAGTGAAGCCTGCTATTGTTGCTGCCGTTTTGTTATCTTTTGGTTTTGTTTTCCTTCCCTCTCACTAGATGGATTGGAAACATCGCATTTCATTTAGCACATGTAGCCATTTGGCATTAACAATTTTATTTACTCTTGTTTGTTTTCTTTTCTTTCCCTCCTAGGGTATGCCCCTTGTAGGTTGTACATTCGGTTATCCTCTTTTTTTATTTCAAGCTATTTTACCCAAACAAAGAAATTGTGCAGAAGGCGAGGGAGCCAGGGAGAAAGTGCTAGCCAGAAAGGAAGGAAGAAAGCTGCCCCAGAAGAAGCTGACTATGCGCACGATGAACGTGAGGTGGGTGCGAAAGGGCGAGAACTTCCCTTTTTGCGGGTATCCGGAGCCATGGACTGATTTAGAGACACAGGAGAGACACCTAGGGTTGGAGATCTTCTCCAATCTCCTTCCTCAAAGTGATAGCGAAGAGGAGGAACCAAGACTAGAGCCAGAACTAGAGGATTGGGTACACTTGATGGATACTACTGTTATGAGCTTTTTGCTCACCAGTTTTGAGCGCTTAGTAGATGATGATGTTGTGATGCTGACAAGCTAGGACGTTGAGTGAATTTGTTCAAGAATGCTGTTGGGACACTTAGTAGCTAGAATTTTGAGTAAGCTCTAGTAGAAGTCGAGTCGTCTGAGCCGTCTGATTCTGACCCTGAGTCGAGTATTAGTAGTAGTAGCAACAATGAATTGAGTCAGTCTAGTGTTGAGTCAGAGTCAACAGAGTCTGTTCGGATCAAGTTATTAGTTAAGCCCGCTTCCCAATTTTATTTCGAGTTTGAATCTGATGTAGTCCCCCTTTTCTTCAATATTAATAAAATAAACATGGAGTTTGCTGATATCATTGTGTCTAAGATTAATTTTCTGGATCCTGATAATTCTGACAAGTATGAGGAAGAAATTTCGGAAGCCCTTAGAGAAATGATCTACCCTACTCTCCATGCAAGTTGTGCATGGGTTATCACAATTTTTTCAATCTTATTTTTCCCTTTTCTTTTCAACCTAGGGTATGCCCCTTGTAAGCTGTACATTGGGTTAACCTTTTTTAATTTCAAGCTAATTTACCCAAAAAAAAAAAAATGGTTGACTTAGAAGAAGAAATTAAAAGAAAGCTAAGCTCATAGTAGATGAGATGATTGGTATAAACTTAGGTGATGAGATCCCTAAGCTAGTTTAGGTTGGCTATTCCCTATCGCTTGAGGAACGCGAAGAACTGGTACAATTGCTGAAAGAGTATAAGGACGTATTGTTTGGTCTTATGAAGATTGTAGACACCCCATTCTGGACTGTCCAAATAACGTTATATGTCGATTGTTTATTTCCCCAATGATGATTATAGTCGAAAACAGTTCGAGGACAAAGGTGTGTTTGACCTTTGAGCGTCCCAAACCCCTTTCAAACCCATTTCAAACCCTTCAAACCAGAGCCAAACGGCCCCAGCAAAACCCAACTGGCATACGCCAGTACATTGGTGACGTACGCCCGTTAGCTGCCACGTGTCAGTCATCGACCAGTGGCCTAGCTTTTACTGGCGCACGCCACTCCATAAATGGTGCACGCCAGTCAAACCCAGTCAAATCAACTTTATTCAGCCACATGGACGAGACTTTTGTGCCACCCTGACGTCGGCTACAGTCTCCCTAATGATTACATTCTGCAGGGACGCCCCCCTTCCCTCCTACACCCCCCATTAAGGCAAGTCCCATGCATTTAATGCATGGGAGGCTCCCCTCCTCTTCCCACCAGCCAAACAGCCCTTTGGTTTTAACTGATCTCAGTCTCTTTCCTCTATAAATACCCCCCTTGCATTCATTTGCAAGGGGTTAGCCACATAAAGAGGTGTAATCTCTCTTCCTCTCTTCTCCTCAAGCTCTCTATCTCTCTTCTTCCATTGAGAGAGAAAGGAGATCAGCCCACTTCCATACACTCTACTGTCATTCAGTCATCATCTCAGCCTCCATCTCCAACCTCCAAAGCTCAAAACCACCTCCAAACCTCAATACAAAAGGTATACCACCTTTACGTTCTTTTCTGTTTTCAGCTCCTGAGGGGGGCAGTAAGGCCCAGGCTAGTAGATAATACTAGTCCTGGCCTTAAACTGATAAAATACCGCGATTGTATGAGACGGTACATGGCGCACGCCAGTCATGGTATGCCGTACGCCAGTCATGGTAGTACGTGCAATACTGGCGTGGGGATCATGGATCGTCCCTTTATCTTACTTTCATTTCTGTCAAATCACCCTCGCATGCTAATAACCAGCTTACTGCTTTCTGTATTTAGAGCTGCTTAGTGGAAATATTCAATATTTATTCATATCTGTTATAGAAAGGCCTCTGGGATTCTTCTGGTCATGTTCCAGAGCCCAGATGATGCAAAGCCAAACACTGGATCGGGACCAAAGTGGCGTACGGTCTTGTAGGACTGGCGTACGGCAGTTGTTCTTAGTTCCAGTGGCTGGCCCTTGCATCCGAGCTTAGTCTAGGCCTATTTTCTGTCCCCACTTTGTTTTGGGGTATTCTGCTTTCTTTCATGGCCTAAAGCCATTTCCTCTGCCTGTAACTATGTCTATTCTGTTATATTGAACTGCGTGGTTTGTCCTGGGTGTGCGCTGGTCCTTTTCCAGAGCCCAGAGGGTTGCAAACAAAGACTGTGTAAGTGAACAAGTGGAGTATGCCAGTTGTTTAGTGGCGTGCGCATGTCTAGGTCAGCATGTAGTGGCTCGGCCAGTGCATGCTGGCAGGATCTGCTCACGTCGCTTTGTGACAGCATACTGCAGTTTGTTCGGGTTGCTCAGTGCTTGTTCTCAATCTATATTTAGCATTGCAATCAAACCATCCATACATATTTTGTCATATAAACTGCAAGTTGTTACGGCTTTCATCCCCATTAATTGTTCCCCCGCCCTAACTGGCTAAAAAGTGATAAAATGAGAGAAAAGTGCAAATATTTTTACAAAATGTCCGAGTAGAGACCGATCTTTGGATTGGGCGAGAGGGGGTGCCATAAAACCCTTCCCCTCTCGTAACCTGGCTCCCAAACCTCAGATATCGAAGGCGACGACGGACCGGTCCACGCCTTTTCAAAATCAAACAAATGTGGCAAACGTTTTCGAGTTAGGTTCCTTGGGTGCCTCACCGCTAAAACCCGAGTGGCGACTCTGAATCGAGGCGTTTCGCCGCGCTTTTTCACGAAAGGGCCGCGCCCAGTCTTTAAAAAGGGAAATCCAAAATCGAGCGATTTTCGAGGCGCGTGCCCACAGTGGCGACTCCGCTGGGGACTCATTGCGTTAGTTGATATTTGGCGATTAATGCATGATTGAACAAATTTCAAAAGCTTGTCAAAACACTACGCTTCGCGCTGCTGAAGAACGGAATGGTAACGTAACAGGATCTCAGCATCCGACCAATCCGAACTAGGGCTTTTACTTTTGTTCACTTGTGTAGTTTTCTCCAAGTATTAGTTAACAAAAGTGAGCCAAGCTTCAAAAGGCATTTTGTTTCAAAATCATTGCATTTCTCTCTCGTCGGATCATTCTTCGGCAAATCTCCGTTCGTATTCGATGGTTGGTCAGCCCCGTTGAGGTATTTTGGGTAACCGGCACAATTTATTGGAGCCCGGGGTCCTCGAACGCCTAACAACCTTGGACGATGATGAGTCGTACTACCGTTCGACCATTGCTTTGCTCCACGCATCGCAATGGGAGGTATATCGCGGCTCTAGTCAGAGGAACCCCTTTAAGCCAAAACCGGCCTCTACAGCGCTTACAAAGTACTAGAACCTTCCGACCTAAGACAGGAACCTGCAGGGTAGGATTATTTGCTTCTAACCCCATATCCTGTCTATGTGTTACCGCTTTCCATATCGCATGCTTGTACATACATTCATGACAGTTTTGCGTAGGAGCATGCTAGGGCGGCTTTAAGGATGTCTATCGTCGAGTCTGTCTCGCGCCCGTTCGGCATTGCCTTGGACCGATGACGAGTCGTGCATCCCAATGTTGCACGTTATCAAAAATTTTCAAGTCCTTAATCAATGGAACTTCGGGAAATCAATACTTTTCTGAGCCTCTGTCTAAATGCTCGATCGAGGTTTCAAACTCAAAAGCTAGGAACAATGGAGAGAATGTCGTGATGCTTACACCACCCAGGTTAAAAGTGCTAATCACTTACACCGCTCAGGCTCCGGCACAGTGCTGCTTACGCCACTTCGGTTACGGTATCACGCCATCTACACCGAGTTGTTCCGAAATCAAACTTTGAAACTTCGAGAAGTGTGAGAGCCAAAGGCTTAGGCTGTTTTGGCGTCCCTTAGCAACATTCGATTCAATCAAGGATACACCATCGAAAAGAAAATCCTAGGATTCTATGGCAATTGTCTGAGTGTTGTGAGGCAGACTCCCTCTAGTTCTAGAGTCTAGGAGGACACCGACGACGTTGGCATGATCATTTTTCCATTCTTGTCGATTCTTTCAAATAAAATGATTGCAGGCTGTCACTGAGCTCTTGTACCTTGCTGTCTAGTCATGTCAATGTCAAAGCAGAATTCTGAATTCAAGAGCCAAACCTCTTTGGGGCCATCCGTCGAGTCCGTTTGAGGGTTTGATTTGGGGTTTGTCACTCGGTCAACCGCCACGGAAGCTCTGGCCTGCACTGTGTCACGGGAGGATTCGCCGCCAACCACTCCACACGAGTCCCCTCCGTCTACTCTGTCTCCGCCAGCATCTCCAAAGCCTGTTAAGATAGAAGTACTAACCATGGCGGATGTCCCACCTCCGAATCTTGCAACCCTGTTGGCTGATCTGCAGCAAAACCTGGCCATCATGCAGCAAAGGGCCGACCAGGCCGACGCCTCTGTGGCCAATCTACGAACCTTAATCGAGGAGCGACTTCCCATTGTAGCAGGAGGGGAAGGCGGTGGAAGGCATGAACAAGGAGCCGGTTCTGAAGAGGAACCGCTAGTGGAAAATCCCGCTCCAAGCCCAGAAATGGCAGCGTTGGTCGCCAAAATGGCCAAATTGGAAGAAACAGTTGCTAAATCCGAGAGAAAAGGGTTAGGAGTACTTGACATGGACCGCCTCTACCCGTTCCCGAATGCCAGGCTTCCCGATCGGTTCAAAATGCCCGACTTCGCAAAGTTTGACGGTACTGGAGATCCAAAAACTCACTTGTTGGCCCATCATGGAGCGATGAAACTGCATGGTGTGGGAGAGGATGCCATGGCTCAGCTGTTTCCACAAACTCTTGCCGGTCCCGCCTTTCAGTGGTTCCTATCACTCGACATCTCCAAAAGACGAACATGGGAGGACATCTGCACGCCCTTCAATGCTCAATACAGCTACAATGCCCAGCTCAAAATGACCACACGGGAGTTAGAGTCCACCAAGATGACTGCCAAGGAGTCCTTTGCGGACTTTATCCAAAGATGGAGAGCCAAGGCCGCTCTCATGCCCGATCGCCCGAGCGAGAAGGATCAGATCCGCATCATCTCCCGTAACTTGCAGCCGGACTTTGCCAAAAACCTCGTCTTGGTTCAAGGGGCAAACTTTGAAACGTTCTACGACTCTGGTCTAGCTATCGAGGAAGCCCTCCAAACTGGTGTTCTGCCCAGGAGTGACAGTTCCGCCTCAGCCTCAGCCTCAAAATCCAAGCCTCGTGCATACACCGGAAACAGCACTGCTTTGTTTGGTGGCAACAGCTATGCCAACGCAAACTCTGCTAACAACCCCTCTGCCCAAAGCTCCAACCACATCGCCGACATAAACCAAGTTCAAACCCCTCAAAGACCCCGAAATCGCAACCAACCCCGCAACTTTGCCAATTTCGAGGCACCACTTTCCTCGGTGTTGGAAAAGTTAGTCAAAATCGGGCATCTCAGGCCTTTAACCCCAACTCCACTTCCTCAAAATCCACCCCCTAGCCATAACCCCAGTGCTTTCTGTGCTTACCACCAAATGCCCGGCCATTACACTGACTCTTGCTATCGCCTCCGTCATGCGATACAAGATTTGGTGGACAATGGTACCCTTCCAACCCCACCTACCAAACCCAACGTCATCTCCAATTCCTTGCCTAAGCACGACCCTAACTCTCAAGTGAACCAGATAAACCTCAGCTCCACCATATTCAACCCCACCGACCATATTGCCTCAAACGACAGCCCTAAGCCGATCGTACCTTTCCCTTCTGAAACAAGCATTAACATGATGGCAGCCGGCTGGGCTATGGAAGACAAAGCCAAAGAATGGGAGGAACTTTGCAACGATTGGATCGAACAGTACAACATAGGGTTTCCTGCTCCCCCCCAAGTTAATCAGATGTGGCTGGATCAATGGGAAGAAGAGTGGAATGCGGCACAAGCTGACCCTCTGGGCGGGCTCTCCTTATTCGCACTCTTTTACCAACCTGAGCCGAACCAGGTCGAGCAAGAGGCCGAGGAGTATGTGTGGGATCCGCAACTTGATGGATGGCAAATGGGCCAAGATCTCAAAACTGATTTGGACCAGGGAGATGCAGTGAGGAGTACTGGGACCAGTTTCAAGGAGGGGAACTCGTACCCAATATCCGCCGCCCGCTCGGCGCCATGCAACCATTGGTGAATTCAATTGACGGCGTGATCGGCCGCTGCGCCCATGAGTTTGACCCTACGCGGGACATCGTTTTCGCGAAGTAGCCTCGCCCTTTTGTTTCGGTTCCCGGAGATGATTGCTCTATCATGGTCTTGGATGCACCTCCCGCCGACCTATGGGACGCAAAAGAAACCGCTAAGACTCCGCCGCCCACGGATATTTGGGATGTGGATAACATGTCGATTGGACATGGGGAACGAGGTGTGGACCGTCAACACGCTTGTCGATGGGGGATTCTGGGATGTTCCGTTGTCACTAACCCGGGGGCACCCTTTGAAGAAGAAGCTGCACAGGATCCGACTTTTGGGAAGGACTGGTAA